>CAJQUN010000636.1:0-268481 GCA_907163345.1 Haberlea rhodopensis | reverse complement strand
TGGGACAGTTAGTTTCGAGACTTTTCTCCCAACACTTGTGGTCCATAGCTTCATTTGAAGAAGACAATTGCAGGTCCTGCAAGAAAGATGTTTTACCAAGTCCTTTCCCAACGCGGCATAAATGCATGAAGGACAGTGATATACATCCCTGCAAAAAAATGAATTAACAGAATAACAGTTTAAATCTAAAACATAAGCTTCATTACCATTATATATTTAAATGTCATTCTGAATTTCTACAGTACACCATGTCCATATTTCATTTTGATCATATGCGGGAAAAAAGGACAAAAAAGGTTTTGGACAAAGTACTAAAAAAATACATAGACATTCTAATGGCCTAGCAAATGTATCCTGACATGATGATTAAACTAGCACTCAATCTACTATTTTTGGAACCCCTCTTTCTCAACAGCAGTATTATTAAAAAAATTAAGTACCTACAATATAGCCATGACATAAGTTCATATCAGAAAAACCTAAAGCAGCAAACAATTCACCATAAGTAGGGATTGGAGTCTTATAAAAGCTCACCTTTCATCGTCAAAGAACTGGCAGCTACTGCAGTAGTATTTGCCATGGATCTCATTGCAAGATGGCGTTGTGCAGATCGGTCCAACCGGCTGAATAGTTAAGCCATTCATACACATCATTTCAGATGTGGCCTTCCTGAAAGATCAAAATACATCAATCTATGTTCAAAACAGAAACATATTTTACTCATCATTTAACCAACTTCCAAGAGTTACCTATCCATTGAATGGTCACTGACTTTGTCATGGCAAATCTGCACGCAAATAACTTGCCACAGCAAGAAGCACGAAGCTTGCAGTTTCTTTTGTATGCTCACACCCGAAAATCACCACCCAAAATCTGTTTATCGGATCACGCAAAAGAAGGGGAACATCCAAGAGAGTCTTCATTATCTTCAGCTTCACTATCTCTTTTGCGATTTTTTTTTGCTGAGAAGCTATCCACCGGCTAAAAAGAGTTATCATGATTGGAGTAGTAATATGTGTTACTGTATCAAGAACACATACAAACGAGTACCATTCATAACTATTTAATGAACCAATATAAAAGGAAAAATTGGAACACACCAACAGAAGTCAAAATTGCAAGGAATCGGAACCTGGTCATCAGATTTTGAAGAAGATACGCTTTTCTTCTTGGATCAAGAGTTGAATCGCGAGAGACTTTCCTGATCTCTGATTCAAGCTCATTTGATTCATTCGGAAGATATCTTTCCACCCGGGCTTAAAATATAATCACTGGGGTCCATGGATTCATGCATCTCTATTCTGATACATGATATTCAAAGCTTGTGAGGCAATAACATTGCAAATGGTGAAGATGCGCATCTCACTAGCAAAAACATATTTCTAAGCCAGAATGAAGATTTCACATTGGCGGACTGATAAATGCACCACAATTACCTTTCGAGTTACTAATCTCTGATGTGGATAACTGTGAAGATGCAGTGGGAGTCCCTTCCCACCATTCATTAAGCCACTCATTGAACATAGTGTTTTTGGTTGCGTGCCTCCATGTGTCCATCCATCCTATTTTGCTCCTCTTGAGTAAGAGCAGATGTTACCCATGGCAGCATTGACTGAAGCACCTCTGCACCTGTGGTGCCATTATCTGGCCAACAAGTTTGTCCTGCTCCTCAACAGAAAATGTCTGTCAAATAATGGCCAAAGCTCAACCTCTTCACGGATAATATGATGGTCTAAAGTAACTCTAACGGATTTGCACATGCCCTGAATCTTGTTGCCAGCTCGTTGTATTTTCTCAAGGTATCAGGAAGGGAAGAAGAACCAGAGAGTCTCTCACCCAAATCTTCAGCCAAGTTTTTAGAATTCAAATGGCCATGAAGTTGAGAAAGCTCATCTAGCGCAGATGAAATATCCTCAAACAACTCCTTCTTCCTGCTTGTGGTCCAATGTGTAAGAGTGGCTAACATTATGTAGAGTTTCTCTCGACTCCAATGCAGGGAACACGATATCATCCTCTGCGTTACTATGAGCTCTGTATAAACCCCATAAAAGACGAAATCTACCACTAAACTGCCTAAGATAAGTTTCATCACAGTCGCTAAGTTTCCCAGATTCCATATCCAGAATTCCAAATCTTTTTGAATGGCTTGTGAAATTTAAAAATGTTATCAATAGGTCGTTCTTTAAGCTCAACTTCAGAGGAACTAGTTTCAGTTTCCCAGTTGAAAGACTGGAGTTGAGAGAAGGAGCACTAGGACCCAATAAATAAAGAGCGTATAGACTTTGCTGAGCAAGGGAATTCATTCCTAGACTATTGCTATTGACTCCTAGACCAGGAACACAACAAGACCTGGTTAGTAAGAGAAGCCTTTTGGGATTCACTTCCTGAAAGATTGCAACCATTAGTTTCTACTGGAGCAATTACATTTTCAGGCTTCACAGTCTTTCCGCACTTGCTTGCTAGATCAAAAGGTGTGATTTCATTACAAATTCTTGAACAGGCACATCGGCAACAAGATTTTATTATATCCTCTTGGGTTTCTATAAGATCCTTTGCAGAATAACAACCAATTGCACAAGAAGAGAGACAGATGCCTCTTGGGTTACCTTTACACGCCCAACCAGAGAACAGAGTAATCAGTGCGGTATCTGATGCTGGAGCTGCAATAACAATTTGGTAAAGTCTATGCATCATCTTTTGATTTACAGGTGGTTAAACTAGTAAAGAATCCACAAGATAGAGGAAACAGAAGATGACACTAAACCTGCTATGTGCATGTTGTAAAGGAAACATCGAGCTCCTCTTCACTCAGTGATCTGATCAGCCATGGTAAGACACATTCGATCAATCTCAGTGGCATTACACACATGCTCTGATATAATAATTCTCGCTGCCTTTCAGGGCTGAAATATTTCCGTGCAAGTGGAAGAACCTATAACTTAACAAGATGAGTACATAACGAGAATCATACAAGGAAGTTTCATTGCTTATTTCAGCTTGACTGCATCAAGTTAAGTTGCAAAATTTACAAAGATCAATAAATCAGATGGTGCAGGAATAGCATTCCAGATGTTGGATCTATGGACATGTTGTCATATCATTTAATATGAATTGGTTTCCTTGATGATGGAGGTTGACTGGTAAATATGGTATGGACACAACAATGCAGAATCTGGAAATGAACAAAGACAGGCTCATCACATCCTTCATTACTCACCTGAGTTTCCTCATTGTGAAAATGTTTTTTTATTGTGTCCATTATATGATCAGCTTGTGAGCATAATCTGGAATGAAATTCAGCAGATGAGTTGGCCCCAGCACTTTCAATATTTTCGATCAAGGATCTAAATTTGTCAAATTCACTCTCTTCTTCTGCATGCTCCTGGACAAAAGACAGTTCTGCATCTAAAGCAGGGAAAATAACTTTGTCCTCAGCAATGCTGCGTGAAAAGAAAAAATAATTAGAGCAATGTTCAGCAAAAACCTAAGTATATAAAAAATTGGCAAGTATATCAGAAGGAAAGGCTGGACAACAAAATCTTTGGTTAAAATCATATTCGACTCCTCCATCCAAGGTTGAGGATTGAAAGAGCCAACTCTCAAGAAAAAAACAAAAAAGGAGAAGCAAGCATGCGATCATTAGATGATTAAATTAAATAGCTTACTGAAAAAATTGTGACCTAGAGAAATATAATTAAGAAATTTTGCTCACAAAATATTTTGTTACAACTCCCCACAACTAAAAAGTAAAACTTAAAATAATAATAATGCTGGCAAGCCACAAGACTGAAGATAACCTGTGGAAAATGCAGACTTCAGCTATAAATTGGAGCCTTCTATTGAACGAAGATGGATCAGAAAAATCTCCAGTTAACTTTATACTCCTAGCCTCTTCAGCTATGTCATTCAACTCATTTTGTATAGCCTTGTGCCAAAGCAATATATCATCTACTGGATGATAGAGAGGCTGGGACAGTAAATTATCTCTTTCAGCAGTCTGGGAAGATCTACAAATGCAGTGCCTGTCCTCTGTTGGAGAAGTAATGGAGATAGAATATCTATAATCTTCTTCACATCGCTTACGCTTGGTGCTAATCTTTACCCCATCCATCCAATTAAATATAATCTTCATAAAGAAAATATACAACAAGTCAGAGCAGCATTAGCAACTGTTTTAAGCCTTTGTATCTGCTCAAAGTGCATAACCTGTTGAAGCAACTTTTCATCAGGTATTATTTTGTGCAAGCACTTGCGCATATCTTGCCTCTCATCAGGTGAAATTGATGACGAAAGCCATGGAAAAAATTCTGCCATCATATTCACAGGAATGCTGCACAAAAATTCCCACACTAATGATGCCTGCTCTTCGAATGAGAACTTTTTGTTAAGCAAAGGGAAAACCTGCCACATCACGAGAAACAGAGTAATTTCCAATGGGAACAATGTGTTCTTGCATATAATAAGAAATGGCAACATGAAAGACCCGTGATTGATTTTAAGATAGTAGATAATGCGGGCTTATGACCGACCTATTAACCTAGTGGTAGTGTGGCCCAAGTCGCACGGATGCATGCATTTGCATGATATGTAGTCATAAAAGAAAATGAGCGTCTATTATTCCAAAATGTTCATTCTTTTCTCCATTATTTAGCAAGCTAAATGTGTGGGTGGTGAAATATTTCATCTCGAAGAAAGGAACAGTTGCATGCATGAACCCGTATATGGATCTTTTTGGTGCTTGCTGAGATTTTCTGAATGAACTCTATTACTATGAGTATTATACATGTCATAACAAGACATGAAAAGTTCATAACTAAACCTGTTCCTCTTCCTTAGACATATGCTGACTAATTGATGTTTGAAGGGCTCCAGTACAAGTAGCCAACTCTCTCCTGTAGCGTTCTTCATTTTTGGTATCATTATCCAGCAGTGTGAACAGCTGATCAAAAAGCACACTTTCCCCTTCATGCTCAAGGGAGTAAGTCCTTGCCACATTCTTCACACGGATATCAAGAGCAGGAAAGATAACCTGCCATCAACCATTTGAATGAACTTTTTATGGTTAATATGGTGCATTCTTTGCTGCCATAGTTATTAAAGAAGCAAGGAGCACTAAGGCGTATGGATATCATCAAAATAGGAACAAGGCTCCAGGAATGGGGCACAAGGTGAGGTACATGCCTTCTCAAAGAGAGGCGAGCCAAGATATTTCTTCTAGAATGCAAAAAATTTGAAGAAAAGTTTCACATATAAACACTTTTTTACTTTAAAAAATATATAAAAATAATAAAACAAATATTAATTTGTCTGCAAGAAAAAACGTGATTACTAAATTGAAAAACATTTTGCATTCACAAATCTTGTATTTAAGATTCGTGGATATCTTCTGGGTTATCAACCACTATTTACTTTATAAAATATAGAACAATAGTCTGCCAAAAGTGAACGACTACTAAATTGAAAAACACTTCGCATTCAAAATTCTTGTATTTAAGGTGTTCATTGTTGTCTCAGACTTTATTCCCAGCCATGGGGTGTGTTTCATTAAGAGTTGTGCATCGAGGCTCGAAGGTTGAGCCTTGTGCCTAGGCAAGCACCTTGTGGCCTTTTAATAATTATGCTTGCTGCTTCACAATAATACATGTTATGGCAAATATTACACAAAGAGATGCAAACAAGGTTCATGTAAACTACTAACATTGTGCCTAACCAAAAATTAAGAAAGCTATAATCACTCACGCAGACTTATGATATTAGCTTACTACTAAGAAAAATAAGAAAGCTAGGATGATACTCTGTATGGTCAGTTAAAATCCACTCTTATGATTTCCCCGACTTAGAGAATAAGATGCTTGTGGTATGTCAAAGAAGTTATTGAACAAATGTACCAGCAAAAAATATTTTAATATTGATGAGCACAAAAAAGGCAACGTGAATTTATGTATGACTAGGAACTGTGAAGTGACCATAGTTCAGCAAAGTAAGCCAACTAAAATAAAGTTTTTCAACCTTAACATATGGCTAGGTACAAATATTAGCAAACAATATTTTCAAAAAAAGTTCATAAAGAAAATTAGCGGCTTGGCGCATACTACTTCATTATAATACAGGCGGGTTGGTTGAAATGGAGAAACGTCACTGGAATTTTATGTGATCGTAATATTATGATGAGATTGAAGGGAAAGTTTTATAGAACTCTCATCAGGACTGCAATGTTGTATGTTCCATTGGATATGTGGTAAGACCATAAGAGATAAAATAAGGAATGAAGGCATTCAAACCGAAGTAAGTATGGTTTATAGGAAAAAATGCAAAAATAAGCTTACGATGGTTTGGTCACGTACAACGTAGGTCCAGCGATGCATCTGTGCGTCGAGTGGAGTTCA
This sequence comes from Haberlea rhodopensis, assembly GCA_907163345.1. Taxonomy (NCBI): domain Eukaryota; kingdom Viridiplantae; phylum Streptophyta; class Magnoliopsida; order Lamiales; family Gesneriaceae; genus Haberlea; species Haberlea rhodopensis. The sequence continues at coordinate 262,095 of CAJQUN010000636.1, read as the reverse complement.
TAGATTTCGGCCATTTCACGAGAGCAATGGGATGACCGAAGAAGACATTATTCTTAGTTATATACAAATATATGGAGTCTAAAGAGATTACCGAGGATATTCAGAACGAAAGAAGCTCTTGGAGAATATGGAAACAAGTGCGCAACCCTACTTGATTCTTTATATGATTCATGTAGCCCAATTCATGGGGATTATGGGGATTAAAGGTTATTATTGTTTGTTGTTGACGCAAACTACTTCATTAGAATGCAAACATTTTGATAAGTGAGATTTTATTTTATTTGTTATGATGTTTTCTGCAATCCTCTACCTAATTACCAATTGTTCAAGGCCCTAAATCTGTAGCGTTCAAGTACTGAAGTTGATAAACAAAAATTACTTTGTCAGCTTTACAGTCATCAAAAGTCAAAGAACTTCAGTAACCCAATTTATTGAAGTAGAATCTTGATACCAACTCATCCTGGTTAATCATAAAAGTGATGAGAGAACAGCAGATAGACTAAGATATTTGAACATTAAAAAGAATGTCCGAAAACACTATCCTTCCATATGCAATCAACTATTTTCCATAACAAGAGATATTCTGATGAGTGATGCATCCACATTACACGTCAAGAAACATATTGCCCTACAAGAAACGGCGTGATACATACAATCATAAGCACTTTTGCCCAATAAATGCTTTCTCAAGTTTCTTTTTTGTAACCATCGTGCTTCTCGCAATAAAGTGCGCAATGAAAACCAAGACAAAACCAGACTCATAAAATTGAATTTTCTATTTCGAGTTTTGACAAGGAAATACTTACGCTAATTCAAGCATACATCAACTTCAATAACAATTTAAATTTCCAACTTAGAGATCCTACAGCTGGTATTATCAATCATTACCCGTGAGAAAGTAATGACTACACCTGAATGCAGGTAAATTACACCCATTATATGCACCAAACATACAGTAACAGATTCAGTTATCTCCAATTCAACAACAACAACTCCCAGAAATATAACACAATAACATCAGTCAAAACGATACCTACACTCAATGCTAAAAATCTCGTCAATAAAGCTTCCGAACATACTACAGACACAGCTCATTCAAGCACGACAAACAGCTAACACTATCCAATCTAGCACAACAAATACTAAGCAAAACAAACCGCAAACACTATCCAATTATACCACAACAGCACAAACAATAAAAATATCAACAGGTGCAAACCTCGTCTTCCGCATTGCAATGGTGCTTGTAAATCAACCTTAAGAAATGACACTTTTCCACCAACTGCTTGATGTCGCCGCCGTTCCTGTTCGTAGCCAGAGCCATCGCAGCTCGGTGCAAGCCGTCGAGCTCCATCCGAATCGCTTTATGGAAGAACAGGAAAATCCGAATCGGCGACGAAAGCTCCAGTTCCGGCGCCGCTGAGTGGCCGCTCTGATCCACCGGAGCCACCGCCGGCGACACCGCCATCGCCGAAACGCTGCCGTTCTGAATCTCAGGCGCGGCCATGTATTTATATCATATAATCACCACAGAAATATTCAGGAGAGAGTAATAGAGTCGTGGAGATTTCTCTCTCTTTTGGGTTAACAAGAAAGGAATTTGGAGGTGAAATCGTGATGGATAAATGGGGTGCAATTTATAGTTGGCCACGTGGAGGGGTAGCTTGAGATGGACGACGTGGCACAAAGGGTCCACGTCAGCTAGTTGACATTGCATTAGTCGCGTGCGCGTAGCACGTGAGGAGGAAGGGAAAATCCGTGCGTCCGTGTGTGAGAAATTATGTGACACATCATAATATTTATTTATATTATGTTTCATAAATTATTTTATGCAATCGAACTGATAAATTACAAGAATGATGTCTTTACCAATTTCAAGTTTTTGGTATTAAATAATTTCAAGTTTTTGGTATTAAATAAATATAGTTTCGTGGCGTATATACATTCCATTTTTAGCAAAAATTTATCTTATGGTCATTTTTGTTAAAAACAATTTCTGTAGGACTATATTTATTAAAATAGTTTTTTTTGTGAAATCTTTTTTATAAAAAATTAATTCGCACGAAACTATATTTATTATGTCCTGAAATTTAGATTACTTTTACAATTAACACTATTTAATTAGATCATTTTAGTAATTTAACCACTTACACAAATGATCTCTTAATATTTAAATACTCTATTATTTTGGTATATTGATGATTATTTGTTAAAATAATATTTTTAATGAGAACATTTCTACTATAGTGTTACAATTCCTACTTTTAGATTTTTGATCTAAAAAAATCATCAAAGCACAAATTATAGACGAGGTGCTGTGACTATACACGCTGCAATAAATTTTGTTATAATAATTTTGAAATTTATTTGATAAATATATTTTATTTTGTCCTTATCTCTGATTTTTAGAGCTACGTCAGGTTTAGAGCCACAAATTAATACAATGATGTATGTTTTGAGTTGTTGGTATGGTATAATAAAATAGGATATTTTTAATAATTTAATAAGTCGTTTTATATTATACTTTGTATGGTCAAATCTACGTGCGTAAGTACTATTCACCAATTGTCACCTTGTGCCAAGGTCAAATTCGCCGTGTCATAAAATATTATTTAATGAAATTGAATGAATTATATATATTTACACGTTTCAAGCGGGAGTTTTACACTAAAAAGAAAATATTGTCAACTATTTTGAGCATATTTTTCAACATTTTTGTGATCAATTAAACACGTAACACATGTTTACGTTGTTGGGTTTCCATCCCCGGCGCCAGATTCAAATGCAACGAAAATAAAATAATAAACAGATCTGACCCGTGGACGGATAATCGCGACTGATTCATATATTAGTATGCAAATATCAAATATAATGCACGAAAAGATATTATCGTTCACCGACGTAATTCTGACGGTGTTGATCACTCGAGTCCAAACAATCTGACCAGATCCACGATCCCAACACCAGTGCTGGTTTAGTATCAATCTTTTTACAACGAGAAATTTGTGTGTATTGAATGGTCTGATACTCTCAGAAACTAGAATGACTTATTTATATGGTCATTGAGTCACTAATGGGCTTTGGGTGCATAAAGTTCAACATGCCAACATTTGGCTTGTATGAAACATATGCTAACAATCTCCCACTTTCCCAAAAGCCAACACATGAGCACTAACCTCATAATCCAAGTAGGTCAATCCAATTGAATAACTTGATGTACAACTAACGTACATAATTATGAGATAAATATATCATACTTTTTTTTTAAAATTTTAGAACTTTCTTAAGATGGAACCTTTCAAAACATAGAAACTCCACTAAAGTGAGAAGCTTTCAAAAATCAAACTCATCCCTTGAATATCAATCACACAATCTTGAGCACTTAACATATAAGCATCAATTCTCATTGGCAGATCGACGGTCGGTTGCTTGTGACCCAGTGAGGCTCAAGTGTATCGTAGCAGTAGGATCACAACCTTTGTGATTTTAGAAGTCAAACAATTTTGCTTCTTCGGGCTTACCTTGAATGCCCCATTGTCGATTAAACTCTTTTAAAAGACAATGTCCAGAATGTAATTCCAGCCAAAACCTACCGATAGTAGGTAGCGCCTAGCATCTGCGCTTCACGAAGAACTAGATACAAATTACTAGCAACATACGAGAGTCTGTCAGCCATAGTTAGCGTGCAGTACATTCATTTCACTCAATATGTCCAGACTGAATCTAGGGCATTGGTTGATCGAGACCCATAATGATTTCAATAACTATGTATTTGTTTCACGTAATATGATTCATTGTGTGCGTATATGAAAAACTCTTTTTCACAAGCACTACCCACTCTGCCAGATATTCCTCGAATTATATACAGAAAAACACATAGAACATCCTGGTTCATCAAGATTAGTGGCGAATCACCAACGACAATCATAGGCCTCTGACAGTATCACTGAATACCCAAAATAAAAACTTTATGACCCGCATGTGATCAGTCATTAAATCAAAGTATACAACTATTTATCAAGACCTCAATGATGCATCGGGTCATGAGAAGTAATGGTGCACAACTATGACTAGGAATTCTATACTCGACAAATGGTAACCATTTATAGAATTTCGAGTAGGGTCGTTCAGTGAACTCATTCCTAATGAGCATCTATTCATGTGTGTTGACTTCTCCAAGCCAATGCCGATGAAACGTGGCTCACCACACTATACACATCATGAATACCAGTCTCTAACGAGCATATATCGATATCCCATTCTCGAAGGCTCATCGACCAGGAAGATTTAGAAATCGCAGTCGAGAATGTATTTCATAGTCACCATCATATGCGTAACCACATTCTATAGACTATAACAATCTCAAGGACTTCATCAATGCATCAAGATGCATAAGTAAACAGATGAAGAAGTGCCATATATATTAATATTCAAACAAATATTTGTCATAATAAGATTATAAGTACAATCAATCAACTATTGATTTACTTAATCATATATGACAACAACATCTTTCACTTTCCCAAAGCCAACTACTCATGTGTCTCAAGACCATATTCCTAAGATGTCTGACAGACAACAATCGTTGTAAAGGCTTTGTCAGTAGATTCACTATATTTTTCTATTGAAGCAATTCTCTCGATAAGAACGTCGCATCTACCATCTCTCTCATTAGATGGTATTTTCTCAATATATGTTTGGATATTGATGAGATATTGGCTATTCATAATAGCCCAAATGTTATCACATTACACATGAACTGTGTCAACCACGCTAGAAATTACACCCAACTCTTGGATGAAATTTCATATCCAAACTGCATCTTTGCTGCATCGTATGTTGCAATGTATTCAGCTTCAGTGGTGGAATTCGATGTAGTGTCTTGCTTGGAACGTTTCCAAGAGACAACACCATCATGGAGCTTAAATACAAATCCCAACATCGATTTAGAATCATCTACATCCGACTTAAAAATCAGTATCAGCTTAGCCTTCAACTTTTATTTCTCCACTTACAGATCCAAAAACCATGAAAATATCATAAGTTCTTCATAAGTACTTTGGGGATTATTTTCATAGTTTTCCAGTGACCTTCACCGGGATCTTCCTGATGTCTGCTCATTACACTAAGAACATACTTGACATCAGGCTGAGTACATAAAATAGCATACATTATGCTACCAATAATCGAAGCTTAAGGTGCCAATCTCATCTTTTCTCCCTCCTCATCAATTAATGCACATTGACATATAGAGATGAACACTATGACAAATTGGGAGGTTACCTGTTTTCGACTATTCCATGCCAAAACCTTTAGCATAGTGTTATGTACGTAGATTGAGAGCTCAAGCATCCTCATAGATCCATTCATATAGGTCTTTATGCCAAGCATATGAGATGTTTCTCTCAACTCTTTCATGAAGAAATTAGTAGATAACCATGCTTTAATTGATTACTCCAATATCATTCATAATGAGTAGGATATCGTCGACTTAAAGCATCACAAATCTAACCGTGCTCCCACTAACCTTTTTGTACACACATGTCACTTCCAGATTTTTAACAAAATCAAACATTTTGATAATGTTAACAACCAGATATTCTTGCTTCGGGACGCCTTCTTAGGCCTATAAATGACCTCTGGAGTTTGCAATATTTTGTTCACTCTCAGAAGTTGTGAACACATTTGGCTGCTGCATTTCTACCTCAATATCACCATTGAGAAATGTTGTGTTCACATCCATCTGTCATATCTCATCTTCATAATATAAAGATATAACTAATAAAATTCGAATAGACTTTAATATCATAACCGTAATTTTTTTTCTCTTTCTCACAGACAACTCTTTGCCTATAAGAATAAACGTTTCCCACCAGTCAAGCTTTGAAGGTCACTACCTTCTCATCCACTCCAAGCTTTCGTTTGTAGATCCATTTGCAGCCAATGTGACCAATTTCCAAAGAGGATCTACTAAGGTCCATAACTTATTAGAGTATATGGAGTCTATTTCAAATCTTATAGCATCTCGTCAATATCCCGAAACGATGTCCAACAGCGTCTCCTTGAAAGTCTTAGGATCACATCTATGGTCAAAATCATTTTGACTACTTTCTAGGAGTAAATTCGATTTATTCTTGAAACACTTTCAGATCTCATTGATATGTGTGGTTCAAATGTTATGATTAACTCAATTAATTTAACTGTTTTAACTTTTCTAGTGGTTTGTGATTTTTGAACCCTTTCAAGTTATATTGTATTGTCATTCCTTTCTAATAGAAACATTTTCTCCAAAAAGATTGCACTCGAGTCCAAACAACCTGACCAGATCCACGATCCCAACATCAGTGTTAGTTTAGTGTCAGTCTTTTTACAACGAGAAATTGGTGTGTATTGAATGATATGATACTCTCAGAAACTAGAATGACTTATTTATATGGTCATTGAGTCATTAAGGAACTTTGGGTGCATAAAGCCCAATATATCAATATTTGACCTGTAGGACACATATGCTAACATACATCACGTCATCTTTGACAATGCGACGTTTTTAATTATATTAAAAAATTATTACTTGTTTAAATAAAAGGTATACTGTTTAGGGAGGGTAAATTATAAAAATGGTACCATTGAATAGTATCTTTTGTAATATCTAAATTTTTAGGACTAAACAAATATAGCCTTATAGAAATTATTTTTTAACAACAGTGATTTCACAGAATTGTTTTTTTTAACAAAAATAGTCTCAAGACCACTTTTCTATTTTAAAAACAATGGAACAGAAATGTGTCGTGCACATGCCCATTCAAAAACAAAGCTCTCAATATATACACTGTATGCCCTTTTTTTTAACTGAAAACTAGTTTTGACCATTCTTGTTAAAAACAACTTATGCGTAATTATATTTTTTAGTCAAAAAAGTTTGAAACTACTATTATAAAGAATACTATTTGATGGGATTATTCTTATAATTTATCTAGATATTTAAGAGAAGTTCAAAAAGAGAAAAAAAAAATTGAAATCATCCACTTTCTTTTGGAGCAAATCAAATATCATTTTTAGAAGTTTCAATAAACATCATTAAACTGTGGAATAAAACTATAAAGTATTGAAAATATATTCGTTTTTCAAACATAATTGCAGATATTACGTAAAATGTAATGTAACTTTATGTAGAAATAATGCCAAGTAAATTTCCTTAATATACTCCTCCTTTGATGACTATTACTATTCAATAACATTTAACTTGCATGAAAAAAAATTATGATTAGCATTCTAATTAATTATATTTTATAATAATTATAATAAATATATAATGATAAATCTCGCATGATGTATCGTATGAGAATGGTATAAAATGTAGCAAGCACATGCCAGATGTTCGGCAGCATACGAGAAATCCATGTCGTCACGTGTCCCTTGGCTCCCTTAGGTTGGAGGGAGATCACTTTCGTTGAATTCAATGCCTGCGGCTGCAACCGACTGGTTCAATTTATATTCAAACTTTCACGTCAAATTTAATGAATACTGCAGTAGGGTAGCTATTCAAAGTTTCACCAATAAAACCGAGACGGCACCATGCTGTAATATGAATAAAAGAAGACATATAAAATGCGGTATGAGCGAATTCAAGAATTTTAGCGAGGAAGGACATAAATTAATTATATAAAAATTATTCCAAAAAAGTTCATGATAAACATTCGATTTTAAGATTCAAGGTAAAAATCATTAGGTAAATAATTACAATGATATTTGAAAAAAGGGACTTGTTTGATTCAAGAAATTATATGCTTATCGAGTTTAATTGTAATAATACAATTATTACAATGCCCGGTTAATTGATATTCAAGAAATGAATTGTCGATTTCAAGAAAGATGAGAGCAAGTTCTTTAGATGTCAATGAATTACTTTATGGTGAAATATTTTTGATAATTCATTGATATTTTATATTTGTTAATTACTGTCAAGTGTTATATCATAATGAAAGAAATGAACAATAAATCTACATGAAGAGAAAAGTAACAAAATAAAAGTAGAAAGGTTCCACCAAATCTGCATCAAATGGAAAGTAACAAATAACAAAATACTAGTAGAAGGGTTCCCACCAAGATTTGATCCCGGGTCAAGAGGAAATAAAGTATTGGTGGGCTGGCTTAATACCAATAGCCTGTGTTTTTCCAAACACATGGGAGGAATGGGTTTTCATGATATCAGTCATTTCAACCAAGCGTTACTCGCTAAACATGGGTGGTGGTTGCTAACTCCACCTAATTCTCTTGTCTCACAAGTTTTTAAAGATAAGTACTTCCCTTCTACATCTTTCATGCAAGGCTAATTTGGGGGCCAATCCATCTTATGTCTGGCGACTACAGTTTTGGTAAAATGGCTAATGATAACATGATGAATTATGTATAGATTATAATTTGAGATATATTTAAAACTATCATTTTTTATGCCCATTTAATAAAAAAGTTTATAAATTTTTTTTTGGAGATGAGTGTCCCGCAAATTAAGTATAACCTTTTGTTATATAATTAAAAATAATATAGGGGGTCGACATAAAAACTTATCGCTCACCTTAATTCATGTTTACCTAATGGTATTTTCACACACACTTACATATATAAAATATATATTAGACAAGAGCATCTTACCAAACGAAAAAAGCCACTCTAATTTTTTTTTTTTTGAGAGAGGGAGTTAATAAATTTTTTTTTCGTATACTTCGGAACTCGAACTCGAGTCTCTCCAAAACATCATGATAATGTAGATAAACCACCTATAGTATCATGATATGGTCATACAATGATGAATGATCATGTAAACCATAATCTAAAAAATCCAGAAAAATATTATAGAACACAATAAAGTTGAATGATAACAAAAAATTATCTTTCTTAAATACTTATTTTAAGTAGTTATAAAAATATTATTTCTGATACAATATAGACAGAAAAAGCATTAAAAAAACCAATTTTGAATTCATACAAAAGATTATTAGTAAAATAAATTAAATGCGCCTAATGCTCATGGTCTGCCCACTTGCATTGTTAAATAAAATACTTTTCCCCACCATTTTTTTCTATCTTTTTTCCTACTATTTTATGGTGATTAGGTGAGGGTCTTATCAATAATAAAAGAGCGGTTTCTTGTAAAACAAGTGAGGTTTGACAAAGGGCGGATGTAGGAGGCATGATCATTAGCCTTTCTTGAATTATTAAATCAATATTATATGTACTTTTTAATAATAAATGTTAACAGAAAAGTAAATACAGTAGATAAATGAGTCGGGATTTATTTCTCGAAGTTCAAAAAAAAAATTTCTTTTTACGACTCATCTTCTACCTTTGTATGAAAATATATAAACTAGAAGATTTGGACAGTACAACCATTCGTACAATCCTACTTAACGTAGTTACACACTACTTAATTAAAACTCTTTAGTAACTAAAATTATCACACACTCTATTCAGATAACAAATCTAAAAGTAACTGTTACCTCATTTTTTGGTTCGATTTGATAACAAATGAATTTGTACGTGAAAATAAAGGAACATCAAGATTTTTTACGTGGAAACCCCGAAGGGAAAAACCACGGGACCTAGTCCAGTTTGAATCTTCACTATAATATCAAGAGTTTACAATCTTTGTTATACAACAATGGAGGAGGAAGCAATGAAGAAAAAATGGGGAAGAAAGCCCCTGCCAGAGCTAAAGAGCAGCCTCTGCTGCCTACTCAGAATCATAAATTGAAGGAGGCGATCCCCCCTATTCCATGCCCATAACTTACTGTTTTATCTTAATGGGCTCCTATAATGGACCTTTTTCAAATTAAGGTAGGTGGGCCTCTATAATAAGGCTAATGGACCTTACAATTAATGGGCCAAAATAAATGATAAATGGAATAATAAAATATTGGAATGGGCATAGGATCCCTCATTCTTATGAGACCGAGTCGAGCCCATAGAATTCGGGTCCAAACCGCACCGGGACAATTATCGGGGTATCATGAGTATCCCCCTCTAGTCGAGCTAGAGTAGCGCTGTATCGACTCCAACTGGTTAGGTGAGGACCCGGACCGGTAGTCCTTCAAATGCCAAACCATGATGTGACCTCGCGCAGCGCCAAATTCCCAAGTCACGCTGTCAGTAGAGCCATGACCATTCGAATGTCGATCCTTGATAAAATAGGCGGCTCGTATAGCCCATACGAGGAACCGATGTAATCACGGTACTGAGCTTCTGTCAATAATAGTAGGTCGGACTGGGAAGTAGGAAGCCGAACTGAAGCTACAATAATCGAGAGTTCCGAGCTGACAAAGGTGATCGAGAGATCTGAGGTGATAAAATGCTTATCTTTGTTGGGCCGGACTGAGCAAATAAAGCTCGCCCGACCTGATCTCCTGAGATGATGTATGAGAAGATAATACCCCTCCGACATGATATGAACAAATATTGATCGCCCGAACTCCATAATCAATAAAGCTAGCTCAATTCCATAGCAGATAAAACTCGCCGAACTCCAGAGCTAATAACCATCTGGACATCCAGAGCTTGATAAATATGTTGTGCCGAGCAAACAAAATACAGCTGAACTCCAAAGATGATCCATATACAGCTAATAAATCCGGACTGATCTGAGCTCCATAAGTAGTACCGAGAAGTAAATAAGCTGATGTGAGCTCTAGAGACGAGATATATCGAGTTGAACTCATGAAATAATAAAGTCGTGCTCTGAGTAAATAGATACAGTCGAGCTCTAGACAATCAACATGGAGCAAATTAGACTCCATAGTGTTGAAACTGAGCTGGCATGTTATAAGGATGATATGTTATCTGAGCAGGGCTGACCTGCAATAACGACTCTGAAAGAGTTCTGTTTTTCGGGCAGGACTGCCCTGTTTTCTTGGCAGGGCTGATCTGTCTGAACTTCAACATAAACCGAGCATATAAGTCTCCCCCCGACCTGAGCTCTAGATATAATAAACAGAACACATACAGCCCATCTGTCCTGAACTCCAGAAATAATAAACCGAATACACACAGCTCGTACATCCTGAACTCCAGAGCTAATAGGTATGCGAAGCAGATAAAGTTCACCCGACATACATAATCACTAGATGTGAGCAGATAAAACTCCACTGAACTTCCCAAACTAAAGCGCATCCGAACTCCAGGATTGCGTAGGAGATAGAGCTCATATGGATTTGCAAAGTGAAAAATGTCCTGAGCTCTTGAGCTGATAAAATACTGAGCATATAAAGCTCGTCTCATCTGATCCCAGAGTAAATATAAGCGGATAAGACGTGTCCGGTCTGGACTCCAGATAATAAATGAGTGAATGATTCGCGTCTGATCTGAGCTCTGCTCAGTCAGCATTCATAATCAGCGTGGACCTTAATATTTATCGTAATCAGGGAAATCAACTTTTATCGTAGTCAGGGCGGACCTTAACTTTCATAGTCAGGGCAGACCTTAACTTTTATAGTAGTCAGGGCGATACCTTAACTTTTATCATAGTCAGGGCGATACCTTAACTTTTATCGTAGTCAGGGTGATACCTTAACTTTTTCTTAGTCAGGGCGATACCTTAACTTTTATCGTAGTCAGGGCGATATCTTAACTTTCATAGTCAGGGCGATACCTTAACTTTTATCGTAGTCAGGGCGATACCTTAACTTTTTCTTAGTCAGGGCGATACCTTAACTTTTATCGTAGTCAGGGTGATACCCTAACTTTCATAGTCAGGGCGATACCTTAACTTTTTCTTAGTCAGGGCGGACCATGACATATCTCCTCATCTCAACTCCAACATTCACACACCACTCCCGAACCTCCATACTACACCACATCCGAATAAGTTAATCAAAAATCCGGATCAAATAAAGATCAAAAGCTGATGAATAAGGCATTGCTGCGAGATCGCATGCCTGAGCTGATATAATAGGGGCTTAATGCGAGATTGCATGCCCGAGCTGTCATAATAGGGGCTTACTGCGAGATTGCATGCCCGAGTTGATCTCCTGATGTGGGGCTTACTGCGAGATTGCATGCCCGAGCTGATATAATAGGGGCTTAATGCGAGATTGCATGCCCGAGCTGTCATAATAGGGGCTTACTGCGAGATTGCATGCCCGAGTTGATCTCCTGATGTGGGGCTTACTGCGAGATTGCATGCCCGAGCTGTCCTGAAATATTGATAAAATAGCAATGCACAAAAATATATGTTTGCAAAATTCAAATATTAGCTGGATAGGAAAAACCGTAATTAAGGCATAGTGACTGAGCACCAAAGTCGAGGCTGATTGCTGAGGCCGAGGTGGCCGAGCTGAGGCCGAGCTGGGGCCGAGGGCCCAAGTCCAAACTATGAATGAGATTCATATGGTACCATGTTGTGACTGGAGTTGGCTCGATGTACCAAGCCGAGGTGGCTCAATAGCATAGATGATAAGTCGAGAATATGTGAGATGCTCACAGCCGAATATAGCATGTCCCGAGCTATCCCATTCTGAACCGAGGCCGAGCTAAATTATAACTAAGGCCTAACTGAACTGAGTAAAAGCCGAGGGCAAACTGAACTTGGGTCACTTATAGAGGCCTTGCATCTTCACCATGTACATTTGGGACAACAGTAGCGCAGAGCTAACATCTGTACTGTCCAACAGATGAATGGTAATGAATGATTCTACAACTTAAAGATGTCGTATGCAATGTGGTTAACGTGCCGGGGATGATTTATGTAGAGAGGCACGTGTTATCCAAAAAATGCTGCTCCAAAATCTTCAAAGTTCAAAGAGGGAAAGATAGATTATTGTGGTCATACAACACAAGCTACACCATTGCATTAGGACTTGAACTGTGGCTCGGGTAACATGCCACATTCCTCATGCTTGATACATTCATATCAAAATCCAAGGGTGGTATCGAGGGATATTCTGGACGCACATAATCAGAAAAAATTTATGATAAATCTCCCCATTCAGCCCATCTATCACCAGATCGACTAGGATATATTAAACTATCACCATTCACTATGAAATCTGAACTTGGTCATGTGTAAGCACAACTCCCGCATACTCACAAATAAAAGAGCCAGCCTGAATCAAGTCAAGCGACCTTACCCCCCAACCAGTCTCCCTAAATTGAAAGACTTCAAATCTACTAATCCCTTTTTGGGAAATACGGTTCCAGCAAGTGGGCGAACGCCTACAATGCTGCCCACACTAAAAAATCAGTGGTTTTTCCCTCATTAAAATACCATTTCTATCATATGCAAACTCACCAACATTTTCATTATGTAACACAACCACTTTAACCAATATTGGGTTGCCTATGTTCAATATAGCAGACTAAAATACAAATCATACTTAAGAGAGATTAGAATTATATCACCATTTCTCTCGGGCTCTCTCGGGCAGGCAGGGGTGATTCGCTTTGTAGCTGGCTCTACGGAATTTCATTTTCTGGTTCTTAGTCAAAACACTACATGAACTGACTTCCTTGGATCTTTAGCTGGATCTACCACCGACAGAAGAAGTATATTCTCTGGCTTCAAATCTGTATGTATGATTGATATGTGGTGATGAAGATAACCCAATCCTCATGATGCCCATCTCCAGACACTTGCCAGCAACTGCGGCATCTCTTGAGTATATACTTGAAGAATGCCCAAATTCCAAGCCTTGTCGACGTTTGCTTGCATCCTTGTTTGCTTGAATTCAGAAATCCCAGAGTGTATCGAAAATGGCATTCTCGGGGTTCCTCAGACGTGGTGGACAGAGCGGAAAATTGGGTTTCGGAGGGATGCGAAATGGAGGGAAGAGCTGGAGAGTTTTCTTCCAATAATAAATTGCCTACTTCTTGATAAAAACGTTTTACCCACGAAAACCATACCGAAATCATACCAGTTCCGCCGCCACAAACCCTAGCACCCCAGCACTCTGCGTGAACCCACCCTAAAACCGTCGCCCCCTCCAAAAATCAACGTCATAGCCCGATGTTCCCATAGACGGCGCCAATTTGTTACCTCATTTTTTGGTTCGATTTGATAACAAATGAATTTGTACGTGAAAATAAAGGAACATCAAAATTTTTTACGTTGAAACCCCGAAGGGAAAAACCACGGGACCTAGTCCAGTTTGAATCTTCCCTATAATATCAAGAGTTTACAATCTTTGTTATACAACAATGGAGGAGGAAGCAATGAAGAAAAAATGGGGAAGAAAGCCCCTGCCAGAGCTAAAGAGCAGCCTCTGCTGCCTGCTCAGAATCATAAATTGAAGGAGGCGATCCCCCCCTATTCCATGCCCATAACCTACTGTTTTATCTTAATGGGCTCCCATAATGGGCCTTTTTCAAATTAAGGTAGGTGGGCCTCTATAATAAGGCTAATGAACCTTACAATTAATGGGCCAAAATAAATGATAAATGGATTAATAAAATATTGGAATGGGCCTAGGATCCCTCATTCTTATGAGACCGAGTCGAGCCCATAGAATTCGGGTCCAAACCGCACCGGAACAATTATCGGGGTATCAGTAACCATGAATGTTCACTCTCAACTAATTCTAAGATATGATCGAACAAATCAATGCTTGAATAGTAATCAGATCCGTAGGGTAAGCAAATGAATTTTGTAGAGTACTTTTTGTTTAGAATTAAATGCCCAGTCTTCTTACCAAGCATAACACTTTAGTGCTCTTGTTGGAAGCCTGCAACTTTGATAAAAGTAGTCTCCAACAACTTCTACAATTTCGTATTTTGAATAGAGAGATATACCAGCGTATTGGAAGTCTTTATTTTAAAAAAACAACTTTGTCCTTAGAGATAGTCAGCTTTATCTCTCGAGTCTGTTCCGCTCTAGTCTGCAAATCTTCTTTGTTTAAGTCTACTTCGTTGTTTTGCCATATAATAAACCAATAATCCATTTTGATTAACATGTTAGTTCTTGCTTCATTGAAACAACTAGGTGTGAGTGTGGCGATTATGAGGAAGACATATCCCACTTGTTCTTCACCTGCACTGTCTCTCATGGAACTTGGATGGATTGTTACACATGGCTTGATGTTTTCTTGGTAACACACTCAAATGCATATTCTTATTTCTCACAGCATCTTTGCATTCTCCCTAGGGATTTAGGATTTGATTTTTCATGCGCAACTTGGAATTGTGTGGTTTGAAATATTTGGAATCTTCGGAACGCGATGGTTTTTAAGGAATCGAATGTGGAGGACAACAACACTCTAGACAGAATCAAAATTAATCTCAGGTCTTGGCTAACAGCTTGAAACACAAATATCGATCCATTTTCAGTTAATGACTGGTTTAGATTTTCTTTTACTTGTCTGTTTTTTTTTTATCAGTCAGCCTGATTTAGGCTAATTGTACCAAACTTTGTATCTTTCACTTTTTGCAGCACTCTTAATGCTCCTTAAATAAAATTTTTGCTTATCCAAAAAAAAAAAATTCACTTAGCTTTCTTTGTCTTATCAACTTGGTAAAATATATTTTTATTATAGCTGAAATTAATTATATTCCAATAAATATTAAAAGAAATTAATAAAAAGGAAGAATTTATTATATCTTTTTGTTATAGCTGAAATTAACCTTTATTAGCAGGGATGTCAATGGGGCGGATCTGTGACGGATTTGGCCAAACTTGGGACCCGCCCCGCTACAAAAAAACAAGACCCGCCTCGTAGGGAAACATGTTTTTTTTTTAAAAAAAAAAAAAATAGCCAGAAATAATTTTAAAGCACAAATAGAGTTTTGTGATTGAATTTCATGTTTCTCTAGTAAATTTAGAACATTATTATAAGCACCGATAGTTTACTAGGGATGAACAGTGTTTCGTCCTTTTTTATTTATTCATTCTTTTTAAATATTTATTATTTTATTTGATTTGTTTATTATATATTTATTTAATTGTTTAATTTATTATTTATTATCATTTACTGCACTTGATTGGACATGTCAGGAGAGTGCATTGAATTTTTGCATATCATTTCAGCCTCTGTTTATGCTCTTATTTCCCATCCCCCATTTCGCTATGCAGAGATGTTACCCTCTTCTTTCACATCCCTCCACTTCGCTATGCAGAGATGTTACCCTCTTCTTTCACATCCCTCCACTTCGCTTTGCAGAGATGTTAGATATGGGATCAGGTTTTCAATCGATGGGTTGTTGGGACTGTTCCTGCCTACTCGCCGCCCTAAACAAGCGATGGCTTGGGTGAGGGCGTTTTTTTCATGTTTGTATGTATTTTTGGTTTTTGGGGTTTGTTTTCTGCAGGATATCCCCTTGATTTAGGCAATAATTGTTCCTTTTTGTTGCTGGTGGCTTGTTGTGTGGGTTTAAATCTCATTTTTTCGGTTTCACCCATATATAATTATATATCTTGGGAGGGTGTTGTTTTGTCTTTCTTCCTTCCTGATTCCACGGTCAAAGATTAGAAAAATTGAGGAGAATTGATATATATATTCTCTGTGGATCTTTTGTGTGTGCTATTCTGACGCCATGCCATTCTTACTCGACGTCTTCTACGTGAGTTGATGTTGTTCGTTTTTTTGTCGAGGTTGCTGTTCTTTTTTTGTTTTTGATTTTTTTTTTGTTGAGATGCAATATGAGGTGATTTTTGTTCGTTCAATAGTTCTTCCCTTTTTGTATTGCTGACGTTTGTTTCCAAGAAAAGTTGTTATGCTTCTCTTTGTTCTTGTGTCGTTTATTATTTCGACCTATCTTCTATATTGGATGTGTTTGTTTTGTGTTGTCTGGCTTTTTGATTGTTTTATTCAAGAGTTGGAACAGTTCAACTGTCTGATTCTATAACATTATTGAGTGATTATACTATAATTCTTCTCTTTTTATATGGAGAATTTATTTCCTTACAATGGAATTCGTATACTTTATCGAACTCATCTTATGCTTTTATATATTATTCAAAAAATTATTGCATAGTTGAGTTTGGATCAGAATATTTTAATAAAAACACTATTACGACTTGTCTATTCAATTGTATCATTTCTTTTCTTAGTGAAAAGTGAGCTGTGAATGATTCTTTTCTCAACGTTTTGTGAATGTGTCTTTTCTCTACTTTTTGGCTTCTGTTGCATTGTTAGTTGTTATAAATTTACATTACTTAGCCATCAAACAATAAGGTTTCGATTCAGATAGAATGGCTTATAGTTAGGAATTGTGTTTTATCAACTTTATTATTGATGAACTTGTAGGTTCCACACGAAGGACCAAAATGTGATCTCCTGTGGAATATCGCCACATGGGGTTGGCTACAATTTTGGACAGGATATAACTGCTCAGTTCAAGGGCCTCACACTAATTTCCTGATCCCGCTAGCTTGTCCTGGATGGTTTCACTCGGTGTATTTCACTCGGTGTCAGGTTAGTCATACAATCTAAACATATAATGTTCATCTCCCCAGTCTAAAATATGTTTATTACATATCTCGCCTTATATTAATTGATTCTTAGGATAAGAACATGATGGCATTTTTTAGTGGTCCAAACTTTTGTTACTATTTGGGAACATGGCTGCTATACTACAAATTGGGGAAATTGGGGAGAACATGTGGCAAAACTTCCTTCAATTTTTACAGCTCCTCGGCAGATTGAACCAGATGCAACATGCAAGACTCCAGATTATTTATTGTGAAGCCATGACCTCTGCCGACTGTTGGTTTTTGTTTTTTGAGTTGAATTTGGGTTATGTGCTCCAGATTTTAGCTAGAGAACTGATGGAGGCAGGGAAATTTTTTCCTTGCATATTTTTTTCCAACAAATAAGAACGACGATGAAGGGGTGGTATTATGTGTTCACTAATTTACAATGTTGTAGAATGCATTTCTTCATTTTATCCAGGTGTTTGGTACTCGTGGAACTGAATTGTCTTGTCCTTGAACTTGGCTTCTAAAATTTTTGAAATTGTTGAGAATGAACTCTTTTTGTGTTGTCTCCCGAGTAAATTACATATCAGATTAAGTAATGCTATATTTTCTATTATATACGTAATGCTATGTTTTTCTATTATATACTGCACAAGGTGGGATTACATTCATAAAGTACTACTGTCAAATTATGATTTAGCTTGTAGAATGCATTTCATTCCACAAAGTCAAGTAGAATCACATTTATGTGAAAAAGTAATAATTGTACTAAATGCTTCAATATTTTGATTCTTCTTGGTGCCAATTTTCTTTTTATGTCTTAGATGTCGACTTTTAAAGTTTAGTCTGAACGATTTATGTTCTTTTATTTGTTTTCACATATCTGTTAAAGGATTTAGAGGCTTTGTGATTGTTTTGTACTTTTAACATATTAGTTGCATGTCACCAACTTATCATTTTGCTCTTTTTGGTTTCCAATTTGGTTAGAGACTTCTCAAAAATTGTTTGCTTTTAGACTGTACTCTATGTTTGTTTCTTTAACGTTGGGTTATAGTAGTACCGTTTGAGTTTATGGAACAACTCCTATGATGAATGTTAGATCTTTATAAAAATGAGGTTAAAACGACTGGCCAATAAAATGGTACCTGGCACCGTGCCTTGCACGGTGCAAAAATGAACTAGTATTTATAATAAGCCACTATCTTTAAGTTACAAATATTTATTAAATTGCTCTAATTCCCTTCCAAATGTCCAACTTATTTAATATGAATACATGAGTTTTGATATAATTTTAAATAATATCACGTTATGTTCAACCAAAGAAGTGAAATGTATACTCGATATTAAATTTTTAACCAACACTAATAAAGGTGAGCAAATTATTAATTTTTCTGGACTTAACCTAATCATTAAGGGTGTGTTTGCAATGGCTTATTCAAAGCACTTATATGTTGTTTTTGCTTAAAGTTGTAAAAAGTTGATTTTAAGCAAAAGCATGTAGTGTTTGTTATTAAAAAAACAGCTTAATAAACTTCAATTAATTACAAAATTGCCATTAAACAACTTAAAGCAGAATCATGTCATGACATGCTTATCTGCTTCTACTTTTTTTTGCTTATTTTTAGAGAAACAAGAAAATAAAACACTCAAAATTTGTTTTTTTTATCTGAAAAACTGATAAGCAGTTTGCAAAAGTATTTGCAAACACCCACTTAGCCCAACAGCATTCCCAGCAGGCCACCCCAATTATTGGGTTATTAACTCCAAAATCTATTGCCACAAATTAGCAATTACTGATCTAATTCGTACATATCATATCCCTGTTGCGACTTCCCACTCGCACCATTCAATCCTCTCTATAAGCAAGCGATTCACTAGTGAGCAATTTTAATCGTTAAACCAATCATGCCTTTGAATCTTTGATGCTTCGAGACCAGAATCTTTTTTTCCCATACTCTCCATATACTAAATGCTTCGGAATTGTGTATCTGTAAATGACAAATATGAGGAAGAAATACAGTAATATCATTATTTAGTTTTAATTTTGTTTGTTTATTTATTTGCTTGAAGCTTTTTATACAATTGTATAATTGGTGTTAGAAATTAGAATGCTATTCTTTTAATAATATTTCGCAGAAAATAGAATGCGCAATATATGATGTGGCAAATTGACATTAATTGAATCATCTTAATGTGATAAAAAAACTTGATATTCAACTCTTTTTTTTTTATTAAAAGAGAGATATTGCCGAACTCGAACTCGAGTCTCTCCAAAATGAATATGTGCTCTTTACCAACTGAACTAGCCCAGAGCTTTAAAATATCATAAAGACATATTCAAGTTGACAAAATTTACTACATTATATAGCAGCGACAATTTCAAAGGAATAATTCTACAAACTTCGAAATGGTTTATTGATCGCTAGCCATGACACCTTCCTTAAAGGGTAGGGATAGCGGTAGCAACATTTGGATGAGAGTATGACACTGCCGTTAAGAATATTACCATTAAGTGCAGCATCAAAGAAAACTTTAGGTATGAATTAAATTTTTTATAAGTTATTTAGTTTTGTTATGTCACATGAGAATGCATATAATTTGAGTTTTGTCTATTTAATTAAATATATTTCATATATTGGACTACATTTTCTTAGTTTTGTTTTCCCGTGATAAATATTCCATAGCTGAGGTACTTAAACAAGGGAAAATAAGCAAGCATGTGGTTGTAAGTGTTAGTGGAACTTGTGCTAGGCTCTTCAAATCAAAGTACAATTTGGTCATGCTTTGATCTTATTTATCTGTCCTCATTGTAATGTTTACTCCAAATCACAAAAACTCTATTTGTGATTTTTATCCAACTCTGTTATAATTATCAGGGGCAAAGAGCGGTAGTGAAGGAGTCTGCACATGCAAAGAATGAAGCACTCCGATAACCTGGGGTGGTTGTTCCCACTTCTTATGAAGCATTTGAAAGTGCAATCAAAGAAACGTTTGAAAATTTGTTAATTTTTAGGTGTCTTAGTTAACATTCATATGTTTCTCATGTGCTAAATTTTTTCTCCAAAGCTGAATGCTAAAATTCTTGGTTCGTCTTTCTAGATATTTTGGCAACTGACACCTCGCTTTGCGCGGTGCAAGTCGAGCTAATATATATACACAGACATGTGTGTGTTGATATGGATCTCATCAATATTGATCCAATCTTTCTTGCTCAACTATTGGATTTTCTTGGCTGAATCGTGGCACCTATAAAAGTGCCTGTTACAAAATAATTTTTCCAGAACCTTCGGCCTTAGGGTCGAATATATGGAGCAAGGGCGCCTCTCTCACGAAATTTCATCCTTTTTCTTGCCTTTCCTTGCATCTTTGAACTCCTTGATATTTAACTACTTTTCAACGTCTTTTCACCCCATAAAATTCATGTTGCCGAAATTCCTACAAAACACACAAAAGAACTACCATACACTTAAACTCGAAAACTAACATAAGTTTAAACCAAAAAACATAAAAAATATAAGTGCAGAATTTCACTTATCACTTTCTTCTTTCTCACAAGCATCTTAGCCAGGATAAGTTCTCATCCTTCCACTTTGATCCATCCGGAATAGCATTGAGTTTGTTCTCATATGTCCTCAAATAAGTAATTTTTGTTAAGAAACCATCAACATATTTTGTAGGATCAATTCATCCTTATATAATTGAGATACAGAAAATTGCATGCTTAAATGGAACCACACTCACTTGTCACTCTCCACATTCACAAAGTGTTTGAACTTAAATTCACTAACTTCAAATAAGTGCTCAGATGATTCAAATCCATATAAGTGTCTACTTTCTCGAAAATTTCTACTCAATTTGCTTTGGGGATACAGTAGAGTTCCAAGTCATAGCCTTTTGTTGTCTTTTGCAAAATATCCTCATTATTTTTCTTCTTATATGCTCCAATAATGTAAGGGCTAGTTTTTGCCTCATCACCCTTAACTCGCTTGTTTAATGACTCGAGACATATTATTTGTTGCATGGTCGCTCTTAGCATGTATGTCAAAAGCATGTCTTGACCATTGAAAAGTCTCTTCTTGCATCAACCATTCCCATGCTGCTTCGTTTTCTTGATTAATCTCATCCATAATATCATTGAAGTCAAACACATTACTCGCCTTCACGGCTACCCAAAATTTACTCTGAAACTTTGGTCTAGGAATAAGCTTTTGAAATTATTATGCTAACATTTGGATAAATTTTGTTAATGGCATTTACGAGACCTTTTTGTCTCTCACTTGTGAAGATTAAGCATCTGTCATTTTCTAAATTCCATTGAAAGCAATCAAGAAAGAGTTCCCGACTATCCTGATTTTATCCTTCAAAACTAGTAAAGCTCGGAATTGGTACTTTCCTTTTTGTGGGTTGTGGTTTTGGTGGAGAGTTTTCAGGGGAGTGGTGGCTCAATGAAGGGCCTACATCCATCACAATCCCATCTAGAAGGTCTTACCTAAAAGGATAGTTTTTAAAGGTCTTAACTAAAAAGGTTAAAATTGGGAGTAAAACAAAGAGTTCTTTTATAAAAAGATTGGCCACATAATTGGTGCATGCGCTTCGTCGCTAACGTGCGCTTCGTCGCTCTCGTTTTGATCTTTCCGATGTATGCTTGCTAACTTCTTCTTCCTAGTATCAGACTAATGTTTCTCGGAATTGGTACTTTCCTTTTTGTGGGTTGTGGTTTTGGTGGGGAGTTTTCAGGGGAGTGGTGGCTTGGGTTCTTTGCTCGCCTCTTGGGGACGGATTCGCTAGGCTTCTGCCATGGGTTGGGGTGTGGGGGTCGATCGGGTGGCAGTGGAATCGCGGGTAGCGTGGGTTGTGGAGGCGAAGCGGCTTCTGCTGGCGGTCTTGGTGGCAGGGGTCGCTATGGTGGAGGTGAAGGTTGGACTGGTGGTGAAGGGGGTAGGTCTGACGGTGGTGGTCCGACGGTGTTTGTGGTGGTGGCCGCTGAGCCGGAGGGGGTCGGTTAGGTGGTTGCGGTTATGCTTTGTTTGTTGTGCCTTCTGCTTGGGCTCTTTTTTGGCGGTGGATGCGCGGCAACCCCGCCTCCCGCCATGAGTGGGTTTGGCCGGAATGCTCGGCGAATGGGAGAATGCCGAGCGTTCCTTGGTAGCGCTTATCGCGTACGCCCAAATTAACCCTTCTCAAGTTAATAGCAAAAGTATGTAGTAGCGAGAGTAGGGATCGATCCCACAGGGAAGGTAGTATTTTTTCGTGTCAATTTAAAAACGAATAGTAAAAATGGGGGTTTTGAGTTGAGTGATTACTACTAAGCAATTTTAAGAATTAAACTAATTAACGAGATTAACTAAAACGGTTAAAACTTATGAGAGTGAAGCGATTCTTGGTTTTCGATCAACTTTACTTTTGAAAAATTCTCTCTTGATCATCAAATCACTAACATTCGAATTCTTTCAATTATTCATCGATTGGAAATTGAATTCCTACCCACTTAATCGTAGTCAAAGAGAAAACAACATTCAATCCGACCCTTATCAAATCTCTAATCAAAACTACAGCCGTTAATGATTAAATCAATGTTAGATTTCAAAACTAGTGAGTTCGATAAATCTAATCAATAGAAACGACAGCCATTAATGATTGATTACCCAATCGTTTCTCCTAAGAATTCAATAACACCTACAACCGGTAATTATTAATCTTAGTTGCTTCTTAATTAGCTATCGATTATGCATGTGAATACTAGGTGATCAATCTAATAAACAAACACAATAATCATTGAAATCGAAACCAAGAAATAGAATTGAAATCGAAATTAAATTCAATAAACAAACCAAAGTTCTCACAAGAGATTCAAATCCAAAAGCAAGTATCCCTTCAACCAAGAATCTATGAGTTTAGCCTAGCATAATTGAATCTAAAAATAACAAAAACTGATTCGAAAACATTAAATAAACAAAGGAAAAGAAATTACTAAGACGAATCACGATTCCGGCTTGTCGATTTCGGCTCCGTTCTTCGAGCGTCTTTGCAAAAATCGGAAGAAAATTACTCTAAAAATTGAAAAATCTGTTCTAAGCTCTCAATTATCTCCTAAAGAGGCTAATTTTCGAGTATCAAGAGGTATGGAGGCTGATGGGTAGGTTAGATTATATGTAGGAAGGAAATAAATCAAATCTTTACACTTTCCAAAACTCTACAGGCGTAGCTACGCCAGAAAATGGCGTAAAGACGCCTGATGACGTGTCAAAATATGGCTTCCCGCATTTCTGGTGTATTTACGCCTCCGAATGGAGTAATTACGCCTGTCCATGCCGTAGCATTGGCGTAATTACGCCTGATAATGGCGCAATTACGCCTGCCCTCCATTTTTCTGGCGAGATTCGTATTTTGGCCGTAACGTTTTGTCCAAACTCCAAATTTGATGAATCAGCTGTCCACGCTAAGATAACTCAAAGTTCTACAACTTTTCTATATACCACATTTCCAAAACATGGCTTGAACATATAGAAAAATGATGAGAAATGAGCGACATGTGTCTTGGATTCTGGTTTTTCCTCTTTTCTTCAACTTTATTGCTTCTTTCATCATTTTAGCTTGATTTCTTCACATTTCCCTACATTTACACAAATATACGATTAGGTAGCATATGTATCAAATTATCAATCAAAATATACCAAATCGTAGATAATTAAGCGCAATAGATGTGTTTATTTCTAGTCACATCAAACACCCCCATACTTACTCTTTACTCGACCTCGAGTAAATCAGACAAAACTACATTTTTTTTTGCTTGGCTCATAGCATTATAACAATCTAACTTGTCCTCACTTTTATGCCTCAACAATTATAAACATGCATAGTAATGAAAGGCGGTGAAAAATTAATAATGGAACAAGTTCAATCCCTAAACAATTCGTACCCAACAAAGTAGTGAACGTGTGTGGGTGGTCATAAACAAGTGTCATGTACAAATTATAGATCCAAAAGAAGTAAATCCACAATAGTTCAAGTCATACACTAACACAAGTATAAGCTCACTTGCACACTCTTCTCCACTATCTTAGCTACTTTGCAAACATAAATCAAGTAGGTCTTTATTAGCTTGTAGCTTGGCCTAGGTATTGGCTTATGAAAGAAAGGATAAAGATATATCAAACAAGAAAGTTTGATGAAATGCACACTAAAACTTCTCTTATTGCATGAATTTTTCAAACCTTGTTCATTTTTCAAGTTTTATTTCAACATTTTTTCTTCTTCTTTTGTGTGCCTTGGCTCCCCTTGGAGTCATATTTTTATCAAATTTTTCAAGGCATTCCTTTTCTTTCATGTATTTCATTCTTTTGACAATAAAGTTCACAAATATAATGCAATGACTTCCCAAGTGCATGTGAATGAAATACATCATACTCTGGATTAAATCATATTTAGGCTAAAAGGATAGGATGATAAGCTAGTCAAGGAATGTTGAATGGGGGTCTTTAGTATGCTTAGCATACTACCATTCTTTTACATTAAAGCTCAAAAAGGGTACTAGAGATTGATTTTGTTTACATGATAGGCTTGAAAGGCACAAACGCATCAAAGATCGCCTATATCACTTTCATGTTTGCAAGCAGTCTAGACATACGCCTCAAAGAGCATGTAGTTAAGTTCTAGCATGTATTAGAGACTTCTTAAGACTATCACAAAATTCACACAATCTTCACTAAGCTATGCACACTTCGCAAGTCATGACAATAATGTGCTCAAAATATTCAACTACTATGTCAAAGCAAATTTGCATTATAGTTCAAAGTGTTCCAATGTTAACAATTCACCTTTGTTCAAAAGCATGCATGATATCAAGTAGGTATCATCATGGGCTAGTGATTCTAAGCATGTGTTCATTACTAACTATGAGATCAAAATTTTTTTTCTTCTTCTTTTGTGTGCCTTGGCTCCCCTTGGAGTCATATTTTTATCAAATTTCTCAAGGCATTCCTTTTCTTTCATGTATTTCATTCTTTTGACAATAAAGTTCACAAATATAATGCAATGACTTCCCAAGTGCATGTGAATGAAATACATCATACTCCCTTAAAAGGTATGGATTAAAATCATATGTAGGCTAAAAGGATAGGATGATAAGCTAGTCAAGGAATGTTGAATAGGGGTCTTTAGTATGCTTAGCATACTACCATTCTTTTACATTAAAGCTCAAAAAGGGTACTAGAGACTGATTTTGTTTACATGGTAGGCTTGAAAGGCACAAACGCATCAAAGATTGCCTATATCACTTTCATGTTTGCAAGCAGTCTAGACATACGCCTCAAAGAGCATGTAGTTAAGTTCTAGCATGTATTAGAGACTTCTTAAGACTATCACAAAATTCACACAATCTTCACCAAGTTATGCACACTTCGCAAGTCATGACAATAATGTGCTCAAAACATCCAACTACTATGTCAAAGCAAAATTTGCATTAGAGTTCAAAGTGTTCCAAGGTTAACAATTCACCTTTGTTCAAAAGCATGCATGATATCAGTTAGGTATCATCATGGGCTAGTGATTATAAGCATGTGTTCATTACTAACTATGAGATCAAAATTTTCAAATTTTTCGATTTTTTTTGTATTTTTGAAATAAGAAAAACAATAACACACCACTAATCCCTCCCCCATACTTAAATCTTACATTGTCCCCAATGTAAGGCAAAAATACAAGAAAAGAGACAAGTCTAACTACTAAAGCAATAAAAATAAAAGGGAGAAAGAAAACTAACTCCCCTTGGGTTGCCTCCCAAGCAGCGCCTCTGTTTAACGTCGGTGGCCCGACGCCAGTCCTCTATCAAGGTGGGTGATGCGGTGTCGCTCTATCTTTCCTCTTCCACCTCAATATCTTTTTGACTCCTCTAAATTTTGGTTTGTTCGCCTTTGAGTGGGCGTCTTCAGTCTTTTTTCCTCCTTCAACATATGTGGCTTGTTGTGGTCTGTCCGGAGGGTGCTTCTTTTCAATGGTACGATCCTGCAAGTGAGAAGAGCGAGAGTCAGCAGTATCATGAATATATAAAGCAGCAATGTATGAACAGTATACACAGTGCTCGAATCCATACCTCCTTTGTCATCAAGGCCATCAGTAGCCTTTTCCATCTCCCACAATTCATCATTATCAAAATCAGAATCATATGCATCATTTATATCAATAGCGTAAGTAGCATGCTCATGAGTTTTAATGGGTTCATAGATATTAAATTTTGCACTTTCACCATTAAACTCCATTGTTAATAGGCTGCTATTCACGTCGATCACAGATTTTGATGTTTTCAAGAATGGTCTCCCTAAAAGAATGGGGCTAGGTGGATCACCATTTTCCATGTCTAAGACAATGAAATCGGCGGGGAAGACCAAATTCTCTATATGAACAAGTATGTCCTCTACTATCCCCCTAGGACTAACCGTGGACCTATCAGCTAATTGAATCACAGTATGGTCTTGTTTCAAAGGTCCAGGTGTCAGTTGAGTGTAGATTGAGTAAGGCATGACATTAATTGAAGATCCTAAATCAAGCATCGCCTTCTCAATTCTAGCGGTTCCTATCAGACAAGGAATAGAGAACATACTGGGGTCCTTGCATTTTGTGGGAATGCTTCTTTGGATGACTGCCGAAACATTCTCACCTAGCTCGATCTTGGGGCACCCTTTGCGTTTCTTGCTCTTATCCGCTTTCCATACCTCTTTCAAGAATCTCGCCCATCGAGGTATTTTCATCATTTCATCATGTAGTGGGGTGTTTGCCTCACAGCGTTGGAAAGTCTCGTATAGTTCTTTGATATCCTCATCTTTCCTATTCTTCTTAAAAGCAAGAGGGAATGGGGGTTCAATCTTCTATTCAGAAAATTTACGGAACTTACCCCGTGGTTCCTCCTCTTGTATGGGCTCTTCAACATCATTCTCCGTCTCCTTCATCTCTTCTTGCTTGAGTGGCATCAGTACCACCTTCTCCTCAGCTGTATCTTCGCTCATCTTCAAAGTGATAGCGCTCACATTCTCCCTGGGGTTCACCTCCGGTTGTGAAGGTAGTCCATTTGAGATTCTTGCTTCAATCTTGTTGAGCGAAGTTGCCAGTTGTCCCATTTGCGTAGTCAAGCTTTGGATACTCGCCCTCGTCTCCTGTTGAAATTGTAAGCTATTTTCAGCAATAACTTTGATGCTATGTTCTAACCTGTCAGAAGGAGGGTGCGCTGGAAGTGGTGGAGGTCTCTGATATGGCGGTCTATAGGGTGGGGGTTGGTGCATCTGTGGGTGCCCATATCCTTGGTTCGGATGGTCCCTCCAGCCTTGATTGTAATTGCTTAATGGATTGTCATGGCCCCTTTGTGGTTGCCCTGGGAATCCTCCGGCTGCATTCACGTGCTCAGTGGATGTCTCTTGTAGTGATGGACATGCATCAGTGGGATGATTGACAGCTAGACAGATTCCACACGGCTTCATCTTCCCCACGTTGCCTCCTGCAAAATTACGCACAAGAAAAGTTAGATCAATCAGTTGTTGTTCCAAATTGGATACATTTAACTCTTTTCTTGGTGGTTGTCCATGGCGAACATGTCCAAATTGTTGGGAGTTGGCCGCCATGTTAGCTATTAAGTTCCTTGCCTCCTCCGCTGTCTTGTTAATGAAAGCTCCTCCACTTGCCGCGTCCACTAATTTCCTGTCACCAGAAAGCAAACCTTCATAGAAATATTGAATTAGAAGATGTTCACTTATCTGATGTTGTGGGCAGCTTGCACACAACTTCTTAAATCGTTCCCAGTATTCGTGCAACGATTCCTCTTGGTATTGCTTCACACCGTAGTTCTTTCCTTAAGTTAGTCGCCCCTGAAGCTGGAAAGTACTTCTCAATGAAGACTCTTTGTAAATCAGTCCACGTGGTGATTGATCCGGAGGATAAGTAGAATAGCCAATCCTTTGCAGCATCCTTTAGCGAGAATGGAAAGGCTCGTAGTTTAATTTGCTCCTCCGTTATTCCACTCGGCTTCATCGTAGTGCATACCAAATGGCATTCCATCAAGTGTTTGTGTGGGTTCTCACCTGCAAGACCATGAAAAGATGGCAATAAGTGAATTAGTCCAGATTTAAGTTCGAAACTTACGTTATTCGCGAGAGCAGGGAAAGTGATGCAGAGAGGTTGTTGATCCAAGTTAGGATTCACCAACTGCCTCAAACTTTGATTCGCAGCCATCATGTTCCTCTCTTCTTCTTCCTCAAGTAACCTTGCTTCTCTTCTTCTCTGATGTAGTGTCCTCTCGATCTCAGGATCGTAGTAAAAATTCTCTTCGTGATTAAACGATCCTCCTGTACTCATCAACAAACCAAAACAGTAGTGCGGGATAACAAAATAAAATAAAAATAAAAAAAATCGACACAAATTAATACCAATGCCTTCCCCGGCAACGGCGCCAAAATTTTGTAGCGCTTATCGCGTACGCCCAAATTAACCATTCTCAAGTTAATAGCAAAAGTATGTAGTAGCGAGAGTAGGGATCGATCCCACAGGGAATGTAGTATTTTTTCGTGTCAATTTAAAAACGAATAGTAAAAAGGGGGGTTTTGAGTTGAGTGATTACTACTAAGCAAATTTTAAGAATTAAACTAATTAACGAGATTAACTAAAACGGTTAAAACTTATGAGAGTGAAGCGATTCTTGGTTTTCGGTCAACTTTACTTTTGGAAAATTCTCTCTTGATCATCAAATTACTAACATTCGAATTCTTTCAATTATTCATCGATTGAAAATAGAATTCCTACCCACCTTAATCGTAGTCAAAGAGAAAACAGCATTCAATCCGACCCTTATCAAATCTCTAATCAAAACTACAGCCGTTAATGATTAAATCAATGATAGATTTCAAAACTAGTGAGTTCGATAAATCTAATCAATAGAAACTACATCCGTTAATGATTGATTACCCAATCGTTTCTCGTAAGAATTCAATAACACTTACAGCGGGTAATTATTAATCTTAGTTACTTCTTAATTAGCTATCGATTATGCACGTGAATACTAGGTGATCAATCTAATAAACAAACACAATAATCATTGAAATCGAAACCAAGAAACAGAATTGAAATCGAAATTAAATTCAAAAAACAAACCAAAGTTCTCACAAGAGATTCAAATCCAAAAGCAAGTATCCCTTCAACCAAGAATCTATGAGTTTAGCCTAGCATAATTGAATCTAAAAATAACAAAAAGTGATTCGAAAACATTAAATAAACAAAGGAAAAGAAATTACTAAGACGGATCACGATTCCGGCTTGTCGATTCCGGCTCCGTTCTTCGAGCGTCTTTGCAAAAATCGGAAGAAAATTACTCTAAAAATTGAAAAATCTGTTCTAAGCTCTCAATTATCTCCTAAAGAGGCTAATTTTCGAGTATCAAGAGGTATGGAGGCTGATGGGTAGGTTAGATTATATGTAGGAAGGAAAGAAATCAAGTCTTTACACTTTCCAAAACTCTGCAGGCGTAGCTACGCCAGAAAATGGCGTAAAGACGCCTGATGACGTGCCAAAAATATAGCTTCCCAAATTTCTGGCGTATTTACGCCTCTGAATGGCGTAATTACGCCTGTCCATGCCGTAGCATTGGCGCAATTACGCCTGATAATGGCGTAATTACGCATGTCCTCTATTTTTCTGGCGAGTTTCGTATTTTGGCCGTAACTTTCTCGTCCGAACTCCAAATTCGATGAATCAGATATCCACGCGAAGATAACTCAAAGTTCTACAACTTTGCTATGGACCACATTTCCAAAACATGGTTTGAACATATATAAATATGAGGAGAAAGGAGCAACATGTGTCTTTGATTCTTGTTTTTTCCTCTTTTCTTCAACTTTATTGCTTCTTTCATCATTTTAGCTTGATTTCTTCACATTTCCCTACATTTACACAAATATACGATTAGGTAGCATATGTATCAATTTATCAATCAAAATATATCAAATCGTAGATAATTAAGCGTAATAGATGTGTCAATTTCTAGTCACATCATTCCTCTACTCACAATTTTGATTTTGCGAGCTCTCTCCCTTTTTGTTTACTATCTCTCATCTGGAGATTAATGTATGGTTGTATTTATGTTTATGTATTTTATATGTTGGTGTGTTCTCATTGGAGCTTTTGGATTCTGTGCTCTTTTGTTCCACTTGTACTCCGGTGGGTTGAGCTGTTGGTTAGGTTTTCGTTGGAACATCTTTTGGAATTTCGGTGTTGGCAACGCTATGGACCAGAGTGGGTGGTATGTGCCTGGTATTACTTAAGGGTATTTTTGGTGGTGGTTGTAGCTCTTGTGTTACATCGTTGCTGGGGATTTGTCAGGTTTTGATGGCTAGAGTTCGTGACTTCGTGCCCCAGGCAATATATTTTTTCGGTCGTCTTCTTTAGGTTGCTGTTTATGGATTCGGGAGCTTGTGCGGTTTGTGGTCGTTTCAGAATGTCTCCCGTTTATCATCTCATGTACCTTCTGCGTTTTTGGAAGGCAATTGCCTCCTACGACCTTCTTGTGACCTGCCGTGGTTGAGGGGATCAGCATGGTCCCAGTGGTCTTGACCTTTTAAGTTAGCGATTTTACACTTCTGCTCTGTTGCAATATCATCACGGATACCTTCACTTGGCATGTTTTGGCCCCGCGTGGCACTTGTATTTCTAGTTTGATTAATATTATTTGCAGTTTTTATGACGCTAGTCTGATCTCGTCCTGTATATGATGTTTTATACTTATTATAATATATGGTTTACGTTAAAAAAACATGTGGTGCATTTTATTTCAATTCGATAAATTCATAAATTTTATTTAATTTTTTAAAAATCGATTAATTCATTAAAATAGCCAAAAAAATTAAATTTTTTAAATCAATTTATTTCATTATTTATTTTGTTTTATTTTTTAAAAAATTTAAAATCAAGTTATAACATTTCTTATATTAAATATTTAAATTATCATGTACGTATTTTATATTTTATGTTGAAGCTTATATTTGAATTATAATGTTTCTTTATTACAGATATTGTTTTAGATAGTAAAGAAATTCAAATCAAACCATTTCAACATATCTTATATAAAATATTAAATGAATAATACAAAATTTTTAAAATCACAAGATAAGTAACTCATATATTAATGAAAAA
This sequence comes from Haberlea rhodopensis, assembly GCA_907163345.1. NCBI lineage: Eukaryota > Viridiplantae > Streptophyta > Magnoliopsida > Lamiales > Gesneriaceae > Haberlea > Haberlea rhodopensis. The sequence continues at coordinate 230,534 of CAJQUN010000636.1, read as the reverse complement.
TATGTTCATTTAACGAAATGAAAGGCAAAACTGGTTAAAAGTATAGAGTAAAAACTGAGACAAATAATATAAAGTATTCTAGGACGTAGTAATTATTTTGCAACAAGGTAAAATTTGGGAATTTTTATAAAATTGTTTTGGTAACAACATTTATCTTTTTGAAAGGGCTTTCCATGTTTTCTATACTAGCATTTACTGATTAGTAACACAAGGTGTAGAGTGGGTGACAAACAAACCTATTTGGAAGCAATATGAAGACTTTTTGTATGCATTCTTACAATATATTTTCTATAAAAATGAAAAAAAACATATGAATGTATGAATCTATTATATATCATCCTCTGGAACTTGCAGTAGAGTCACTTGTCCATGAATCAGTGATAGCATCAGGTGAGCAATGTTGACAATTCTTGTTCTTCAACAACAAAGCATCCTCAGTTTCGGGGGAACGAGGGACGTTTCTGGGCGGAAAATAGTTGCCTCCAGCGCTATTTATGTTCTCAAATTTGCACCTTTCTCCAGCCTGGATCTCCTTCAAGAAATCCAACACCTCATCCATCGAAGGCCTCAACTCCTTTTCGTTTTGCAAACATCGGAAAGCCAACTCTGCCACTGAAGTAGTCATTCTTGTTACTTCAGCATCAGTCTTGTATCCAAGAGATGAGTCGATCAACTCATCAAACGCACATCTCTGAATCTTGTTCAAAGCTAAGCTAGCCAAGTTGATTTCTTGCGTATTTCGAGTTATATCCACTGCGAGCATTGAAGAAATGAGCTCGATTAGCACCACTCCAAAACTATAAACATCGCTCTTATCTGTAAGTTGGTAGCATTGATAGTACGAGGGATCAACATATCCCGGAGTTCCTTGTGGGGCAGTTGAGATATGAGTCACATCGGTAGGAAAGAGTCTTGATATCCCAAAATCCCCAACTTTGACACCAAAACTATTGTCTAATAGTATATTGGTTGTTTTGACATCTCGGTGTATTATGTCGGATTTGTGAAGGTAAGCTAAGGCGCTAGCCGTTTCTATGGCAATTTTCATGCGGAGATTCCAAGTGAGGTGTGCTTCTTTGACAAAATCACCGTGGAGATGCTCAGCCAATGTGCCTTTAGGGACGTATTCATATACAAGTAGCAGTTCGCGGCTTCTTCTAGATGTGCAGCCGTACAGTGAAACAAGATTCGGGTGCCTCAGACTAGTAAGAATCTTGATCTCATTTATAAATTGTTCCATTCTTCTGTAGTTGTAATTATATAAACGTTTTATTGCAACTTCTCTTCCATCCTTAAGTTTACCTAGTTAACATAAACATGACCTCATTTATCAGATAAATCTAGCTAACTTCCCAAATGCATATTGGTTTAGCACAAACGGGATTTTCTTACCATAGTACACAGTTCCGAAGCCTCCATCTCCAAGTTCATTGGAAGAAGCAAAATTACTGGTGGCCCTTACGAGCTCAGCATAGGAGAAGATGACTATGCCGAATTTGAAGCTCCCATCTTTGACATCCGATTTTGAGGGATGCCGAGTAGCGTTTCTTGAAGCACCATCTATCCGTTTTTTACGGTTATATACTATGAAACATGCAAAAAGGCATGCCACAATGATGACTGAGCCTCCAGATATAGCTGAATATCATGCATTACAGTCATCAAGATCGAATCACTACAAGTGAAGAAGAAAATTATGAAATACTATAATGTAAAGCATCTTCTTTTAAGACATTTACCTGCGGCTACCACCACCGCCGCACTAGTTGTATCTGCAACCAAAGCTACATTCCAAAAAAAAAATTAAAAAAATTGAGGCACATCTGATGGAAGAAACGAGAAACAGGCATTAAATACAAACATTTGATTTGCCATTTTTCCAAGATAAAACACCCCTTTTGTATACTAATGTGTTCAAGCTAGCTCAAACTCAAATCAGAAACTCTTACACCAGTCCTGATCAAGAAAATGAAACCCGCTGAGCTGGAGCCTAGAAAAGTTGGTTATTTGAGCCACAATCCGAGTTTGAGCAAGCTTGAACTTAACTTTTTTTTATCAGAACTAAGCATTCTACTGATGAACAACAAACTAAACACAAAATAAATACAAATCCTTTGGATCGAAATTACAATGACTTGAACCTTAATCGTGTAAATAGTACCTTTGCACTCAAATTCATTCAGATTATTAGCAATACACTGCCTTCCCCGATCGTGGCAAGCAAGACAAGCTTCAGACACATTCCACTCTAGTTCAAATTCAGCAGTCAACATATTAAACAGTTCACCAGAATCTTGATTTGACTTAACAGGCATTTGTACAACCGCACAACCTGGAATAACAACACTACTCCCCGGGGGAAACCGGTCTGTAGAATTCGAGTAAAACACTGTAAAACCTAGACAATCCGTATAGTTCCTGTAACCTCTGAACAAATCAAAAATTTTCCCGCTTACATTGCTGTTGTTGTCGCATGTGAAAAATGTGAGATTTGGAGAGAAGGCAAGAGAAGTTGAAGGATTAAATGGCAGAGATAGATTCCTGAAAGTTAAACAAGATTGTGAAATTTTCAAGCTATCTTGAATCGTAGGGTCCAGGAGTTTCAATCTATTTGCAGAAATCTTCTCCAATATCTGATACTCTCTTCCTCCACCGGTTAGTTGGATTCTTGGATTTGCGGGTTCTGTACAATTAACCATGAACAACCCGCAATCGGGTTTATCAGAAGCAGTAAGCGGAAACACCAGGGAACTAAGATTCCCACTCCCACAGGAGAAAGATTTCGGGCACTTTGAAAAGGATGGATCGATGAATAAAAGATTGAACAGTAAGAATAAGACAAAGAAAAGAGATGCATCATCCATAACTGGAAATCGCCTTATCCCTTAACAAAACATACAATAAGAATTGGTAGAAGAATCTGACAGAGCTGCACTTTCATGAATTTTGATTTGTTTTCAGTTCTGTAGGACTTTCGCAAGCCTGTTAGATTAATCAACGAATGTTTCTGTCAAACACGTTCATTTGACCAGAAAATTATATGCGTTGAGAACCCACGAGATATTTGCCAACAATCTGACAAAATAGAAGTCCCAGTATATAAAATAATGTACATAATATATTGACAATTCTTTTTCTAATCCATATAAGTTTAGATAATAAAATATATATATTTCAAATATTATATTTTTATTATAGATTATTCAAGTACTTATAAAATTAAGTTTAATTATAATTAAGTAACATTAACTTAAAAGTAATTTCGTAAGATTAATGTATATGATTTATTCACTCTTACAATAAATAATTTAATTAAGATACTTCTTAAAAAACATTTTTTTTAATCAATTGTAATTTCAGTGATTCAGTCTTTGGCACTTAGTATGTCGGTAATACACAAAGACATCCATCTTGGGAACGTAGCTAGAACTTTCTCAAAACTGAAATCAAAAATGTTTTACGATTACAACATTGGAACTAGGGGTGTAAACGAATCGAGCTGGTTCGCGAACTTTTCGAACAGGCTCGAAAAATATTCGATTCGAATTCGAAGTTATCGAATTCGAGCCGAACTCGAACATGTTCGAATATGTTTTCGAGCCGAACTCGAACCCAAATTTCTTTGTTCGATAGTTCACGAACTGTTCGCGAAACTTAATATTTTATTTATATATAATATTTATATATATTAGATATTAATATATTAAGAATTGTTTTTAACAGCTCGAAAAGCTCGAAGTCGAGCTCGAAAAGTTCGAATCGAACTCGAATTCGAACTCCGTTTCGAATCGAATTCGAGCCTGAAAAAATTAAAGTTCGAACTTCGAATCGAATTTCGAATATGTTTATTCGAATTCGAACTCGAACTCGAACACTAAAATTTTGCTAAAGTTCGGCTCGATCCGGTTCGTTTACACCCCTAATTGGAACCAGAAATCCAGAACTATGGACAATAAAGAATCAGAATTATCTACCGAAATGCCATGCAAAGCCATGCAACAATTCTGAGCACACATGCATATGTAATGCAAGAGAATATTATTTATTGTTGAAGATAATATTTATTGTTAGATTTTAGTTGTAACAATATGTCAGATTGGTTATACCTGTATTCATTTCATTGGTCTTGCTTTGTATAAATATAGTGGTAAGGGGATGCAACAATGGTGGGAGTTTTATTATAATCAATGATGTAATATCATCGTTCCCAACAATCTCCTCTTTATTCATTTCTTTAACTTGGTATCAGAGCTCAGTGGCGGAAGTCATGTCTAGTCTCGATTCTGTGGCACAATCCGCTGCCAGTTCCAACCTCATAATCATTAACCCAGCCAATCAAATCAATTCTGTTAAATTGTCCGATGAAAATTATCTTATATGGAATTTACAGGTGCTTGCGGGTCTTCGAGGTCTGGGCCTTGACATATTTATCCTCGAAGAACCTCCAGTGCCACCAAAGGTTATTAGTGATGACAAAGGTACAGAAATGGTAAATCCTAACTTCATCTCGTGGTGTATGCAAGATCAATTGCTGTTTTCCTTTTTACTTGCTTCAATGTCCAAGGGAGTACAAAGCCAAATTATCGGTTGTCTCACCTCTACACAAATCTCGGGACGCGTATCACATTTTTTTGCCACCAGATCCAAAGCCAAAGTTATGCAATTTAAACTTCAACTTACAAACTTTAAAGAAAGGGGCTCTAAGCATGAAGGAATATCTAGGAAAAATGATAACTACACTAAAATCTCTATAAATTAATAGTGTTGGGACCGTGATATTTTATTAATTTAGAGAGGTATTAATTCATCAATAAATTAATAATTTATTTAAAGATTGCTTTTTCGATTCAGCGAATTTATCATGAAGAAGGCAAGGCATTCATGATTTTGAGAATGCTAAATGATCTTAGCTACCGCGGTAAAATGGATGTCAATCACCTGTTGGATTACCCGAAGTGAAATGATGAATGTTCAAGCTTTAGAAAAAATAGTGTCATTGAAACTCTTATTGATGATGAAACTGATGATGCTTCAGTATTTTTAGAACTAATCACATGAAATTTTAGCACTCATAGCAACAACTATTAACAATTTTGTGTTGCAATTTGAGAACAAGATACTAGAGCTTTTGAATGTATTGATAAAAGTTAGAAATGTAATCTAAAATTTTAAGAAAAAATAAACCATAATATATTTATATTTTACTAAATTGTCTTAATTATTGTAATTTTAGAAATTTATTAATTTATGATATTAACGGACCTATAAATTTATATATGAGTTTTTCTAAAAACTATTATTTTATTAATTTATGAAACTTAGTAATTTTTTAAACTGTCCCCAAGTTGGGATCGTCTAAAAAATTTATTTTGTAGAGGATATTAATAAATTGAATATTAATTTATGAAAATTTTAATATAGCTTGAGAGTGGATCTAGGCAGATAAGGCATAGTGGAGCCTTAATCCTAATAATGTGTGAGACATCTAGTATACGCCTACACGGTAATGGATTGGCGACGACAGAGTCTCATATGTGATTTCAAATAAGGTATGCTCATTTCTTACCATAAAGGACAGTTTTTCAAAACTCAACCATTGAATTATACTCAAATATAAAAGGCCTAATATACAATGTTGAAAATGTTTATTTTCGTAAAGTTTACAAGTATATAGTAAATTTTTTTGGAGATTGGCCGTATATATATATATATATAAATTCTCAAATAAGAATCTTGTTATATTACAAATTTTATCATCCTCAAATTTATATGCTAAAATTTGTTAACGAGTGAATTTATTACTTGTTATATTTTTTATTTTTTTTGAAGATATGTCGATTCATGTTTTATTATATTGGGGAGATAATATATTATAAGACTTAGAAGTTGTTAGATATGACTGTGGTCCATCAAGGTGTACAATAATATCTCACACAATGAATTTTATGCAGTTATTTTACGAAATATATATAATATCAATGCCATCGATCGCAACCCGTAGGCGAAGCCACTCCGACGCTCAAGTCAGTATAGGTTTCAATGAAAAATTATCGAAATTGTAGACTTTTGCATAAGTAATCGCGTACCTGAATGAGGATTATGATCCATCTATTTATAGTTGTAGAGGTAGATGTAGACTCACAATCAACATATGATAAGAGCTCTAATCAATATTGAATTGTATTGTATATGGCAAGATAGATGTAGTCTCAATCAACATAAGATAAGAGTTCTAGTCAATATGAAATTGTATTGTATATGGCAACTAGATCCATGTCTATCCTGAGAATATTGAGAGATATCTTCCAAAACCCTACAACTCCTTTTGTTTAAGAAAATGGGACCTTGCAAATGGATCTCAGTCAATGGCCAGACTAGATGAGTTTTATTTGAATAAGCAGGGTAAATGGGCTATAACTTGCTTAATCAGATTAGATCGGTTAAAACTCATTATATAGATCGATGCCCCGTCGAGGGGTATCAATTTTGTATTTATGTAAATCAGTATCAGGGTGGTGAATAGACTCCAGTGTTTGATGGATGCGATGGGAAGATGCCGGGCTGGGTTATGGAATTATTAATTGGATACTATTGTGTGGTAGATGGAGGCTGTGGGGAAATAGGATAAGTTGGAATACCACACCAAACATGAGAGTCACTCCACAACTATAAATAATAAGGTATGTTACAAGTAAAATAAACATCTTTGTTTTAGCCTTAAACTCATATATAAATTATAGTCCTCATACTTTCTTATATTCCCACAATCCCTAGCTTGAACATTTACATACTTTATTATGTATTTGTGACCAGTGTTTTGAAAATCGGATCGGATCAGCCGGTTCAACCGGTAATTGGTGCTTGATCATATAAAATCATCCTGCTAAAAAATTGGTGGGAACCGGATTGAACCGGTCAAAAACAGGTTCAACCGATGAACCGACGACCGGTTGAACTATCTGTTTCTTCATTTTTCTTTATTTAAAAAATAATAATTTGTTTTATATATAATTTATTGTTATTGAAATAATTATAAAATATTATTTATGTATATATAAAAAAACCATATAATTCCATAAGTATGCCTTGTATATTATATATAAATATGTTTAGTTTCTCGTAAATTATAAAATATATGAATCATTTCATAACTTTTAGATATTTTCTTATGATTTTGGGATATTGTTATTTTTTGGGTATTGCTTGTTGTTTTTTAGATGTTTTATTGTTTTTCTTTTATCTTGAACATTTGGTTGATCTGATTTTTCAAATTTGACATGCAATGTTCGTGTGTTGACTTTTTTTTATTGTGAAAAACTTGAAACTATAACAAATACATGATATATGTATTTTACAAAAATAAAAATAGATATTATGGTTGAACTGGTCGAACCTGTAATCAGTAAGGATATTCATGTCTGGTCTGGTTTTGAAAACATTGGTTGTGACCTCTGTAGACACAAAACAACAGAAAAATATCAACAGAAACTAACTATACACAAATCACAACTAAGCCACTTATTTCATCATCATCCCTTTAATTTTCCTCTCCAAGACTTCAGAGCACATCTGCTCCATCTTATGGTAGAAAGAAACCATGTCCGATAATTGATCGATCGACATTTTCCCGATCATAGCCCTAGTGTTTTTCTCCCTTTCGTCGTTCATCTTCAACCTGTTCATATAAACTCTCGAGTTCCTCACCGTTGCACCCATCTGTTTAAGTCTGTTTTCTTGCTGCCGACTCAATGCAGTATTAGACTACAATCAACACATTTTTTTTATAAATCTAAACTTATATAATGATGAAACGTCATATTTTAAATTATTATTTTATTTGATCATATATATATGTAGATATACCTCAAGAAACTGAGCTCCTTCTTCAAGTTCAGAATCTTGATTTGCATCAATCTTCCCATTTCCTGCAGTGTACATATTTCTCGCTATCGAGAAACTTCGAATGATCTTCTTCCTTTTCTTCTCTGTTTCTTGATGAAATTTCATATCATTTTCCACATTTGTTGAAGCATTTAGTTTCTTCTGATAAGCTATCACAGCTCTAACAAACTCCTACAAAACATAATTTCCCTGATGAAAAATAATGATTTTTCCTCTAAAAATGGAACCATATATGATGAAAAAGTTTAAAAATTTTACTTGGTATGCAGCAGCACATCCTGGATAATCAAAAGCATCGGTTTCTTGATTTCGCATCCGTTCGGGATGAAACTGAAGCCCCATTATGAACTTCCCCTCCTGAGGATTATATGCATCAGGATCATAAAACCCTTCGATCAAGCCATCTGGTGAAAAAGCCATTGGCACAAATCTTTGAGCCAATCTCTTTACCCCTTGATGATGATAACTATTAACCGAAACCTCCATTTTCACAACGTCTAACGAATCTCGAAACCACCTATGCAACGGTGTGTTCTCCATGACTCTCACTACATGTCTGTGGCCATCATAGTCCTCGTAGTTCATATGAACAACACGTTCTTTTTCGCCCTTTTTCGATAGCTCTTTCTCGATATCTTGATAAAGGGTGCCTCCACAAGCTACATTTAGGACTTGTGACCCTCGGCATATGCCTAAGTAAGGTATGTTTCTTTCTAGGCAGAGCTTTGCGAGTCTTAGCTCGATAGAGTCCTTCTCACGATCGATGGCCGTGTCACTCACGTGTAGTTGTTTGATTTCCTCGAGTTCTTCGTGGGAAAAACCCGATAATTCAGCATCATAGAGGGACGGATCGATGTCTTCTCCTTCGCAGAGGAGTACACCATGGATGGGTTCAAAGCTGTCTAGCAGCAAGTGAACTCCATTGACTCGGGGCACGATCACCGGTGCTGCCCCGTAACTCACTATCAGATCTAAATGGTACTCACCTGATTATTTATACACGATGTTATTCATTCAATACTAAATTATACTTTGGATAAAAAAATACTTATACGATACAAGAAATTTCATGATTTCTGTAAATTATCTAAAAGAATAAGTTTTGAATTTAAGTCACTATCCTAATATCCTAAGTAAGGAAAACATCATCTTGTAAGAATTTAACATCTTGTAGTTGTAGGAAGTCTATACTTATAATTTTGCAAAAATATAATTATGATGGCAAAGGAAATGAAAACATATAAATGTACCAACAAAATCTACGAATTTGTTCTTGCGAACCGTTCGTCGAGAAACGATAAGAACCCTAGGGAGGATTACTGAGAGATCTGGTGCCATTATTGCTATACCTACAATTTTTTCAAGGAGGAATGAAGAAGTATCAAGAAATTTGAAGTGGTCAACTTTGATCCAAATTTTTTGCAACATCTCATCTCAAAACCACCTATTTATTTATACACTAAGATTTCACATTTTTTTAGAATATATAATAATTTAGTTCTTCCAAGAATATTCGCATTTCCTTTGAGTTGTAAGGTAAACACAATGCAATTACGACACATTTATAATTAATTCTAATTATATCTTCCTAAGGTGTTTGAAAATACACATTTTGGCTTCTTCTTACCAAGTGTTCCACTAGCACACAATGTACACTTATTAATCTAAAATTACCATATGTTGAAACAATATTTTTTTTTTTTTTTTTGTATTTTTTAAGTTTTTTTATTTTAATTTTTTTTATTTCCTCATAGTATTTCCTTTTAAATTTCTAAGTACTATTTATAATATTTGTTTGTGCTTCATTATTATTATTTTTTTAACGTTTTTTTAAGGATGGTGAGTTTTTATTTGAGATGAAACCGATCAAGATTTCATATTTAATAAATATAATAGATATAAGAAGAATGTATATTGATGTCATATGACATATTGACTTCCTCGAGTAAAATCACCCCAAGAAACGAACAAGTCACATGCCGAGCAGGAGGACACCGGACAGATAGCACCGAGCAGGGTTTTTACCGAACAGCTGCTAAACCCTCCTCGATTTTCTGGTCAAAGATTAGCGGAAGACCCGGGGATAACCAACAAATCAACCGGCGTGAATAAATGTGCAGTAATGGGACGCGGATTTCTCGGACACGTTTGGCTCCAATTAAGCCACGATCAGAGGACATCGTGTTTCGGATCTCCCGCGAATTAATCACTGGGAACATCCCTATAAATACCCGCGGATGGTCTCATTGAAAGGGGTTGGATTTTTCTATACAAAAAGACTCCGAAGAGAGCTTATGTATTTCTGTTCGGTCATTTTCATCATTTTTCTGGGATATTTTTATAGAGTCATTTGACAATTGTAAGTGAGGTCTCAGAAGTCCTGTAATAAAAAAAAAGTGTGATAGTGAAAATTATACTGGACTAGGTCCCGTAGTTTTTCTCTCAATTTGAGGGTTTTCCACGTAAAAATCTTGGTGTGTTCATTTTATTTTTCGTAAACACTTCTGATGTGATTCGTGATTTTCGAATATAAGGTAGAATAAAGTGTTAATGAAAAATAACGATAAACACGCCAAGATTTTTTACGTGGAAAACCCTCAAATTGAGAGAAAAACCACGGGACCTAGTCCAGTATAAAACTTCACTATAAACGTTGATGATTTACAAGACTCTCTGGACACAAATAACAATCGCTAAATGACTTACACGAATATTTTAGAGAAATAACAGAAAAGACCGAACAGACATAAATTTGCTATCTTCGGAGTCTTTTTGCCCAGAAAAATCCAACCTTTACTATGATGACATCCGCGGGTATTTATAGGACTGTTCCCAGTGATTGGCTCGCGGGGGATTAGAAACACGATGTCCTCTGATCGTGGCTTAACTGGAGCCCAACATGTCCGAGAAATCCGCGCCCCATTAATGCACGTTTATTCACGCCGGTTGATTTGTTGGTTATTCCCGGGTTTTCCGCTAATCTTTGACCAGAACACCGATGAGGGTTTAGCAGCTGTTCTGTTCGGTGTCTTTATGTTCGGTAAAACCCTGCTCGGTGCTATCTGTTCGGTGTATGACTTGTTCGGCGCTTGAGAGGATTTTACCCGAGGAAGTCAATATGTCATATGACATCACCTCACCCCCCTAAAGTAAAGCAAGACGAGCCTTTTGAAGTCTTGTTTTATTGTCTTCGGGTAAAATCCTAAACTTAACCTGCACGGGACATTTTTACCGCCTTTTTTTCCCGCCCAAAAATTTCAAATGTCGCGCGACGTTTCGTTTCCCGAGGCACCTTTATGACCGTTCATTCCCTTATTTTTGGACGGTGAAGATTAAATGACTGTTCATATGGTCCCCGCTATAAATACCCATCATTTTTCTTCATTTGTCCTTACTTTGCTGCATTTTGCTTCCGAGCTAACATCAGACGATCGAACAACTTTCCCCAGCAGTCCTTATTTTTTAATCACCAAGTATGGTTTCTTCCTCCGCCGACTCTTCATTGCAGGCGATAGATATGTTCAACGAGGGGGACGCTCTTAGCCCCTCTCCTCAACCCTCTTCCTCTTCTTCTGATAGTGACAGAACTCTAAGCTCCTCTGCCGCGTCTGCTGCTCGTATACAGGAGCAGAGACTTGCTACAGAGCGAGATTTGGTTAAAGCCCGCATTCCCTGGTTCGAGATCTTCGAGTCTGAGGTCAAATTGACTCAGCACCTCATTAATATCTGAACTAAATGGGGGATTTCCGATAGGACTTCTATTATTGCTCCACCTTCTGGATCTCGTCCTCACTTACCCCCTAAGGGGTATTTTCTTTTTTATGTAGACCAGCTCCGAGGAGGCCTTCGTTTTTCTATCCCTCATTTCTTTATTGAAGTAGCATCCTACTTCTGTGTTTCCCTTAGTCAATTATTTCCCAATAGTTATCGACTATTAGCAGGCTTTTTCATAGTACTTTCTTATCTGGGTTTTACCCCTACTCCTGAACTTTTTCATTGTTTTTTTCAACTGAACAAGAAAGAGATCGGGCTCTTTTACTTTTCCTCCCGGACAGGGGTTGGCTTCCTTAAAAAATACCCCTCGTCCATAAAAAACTGGAAAAACTCTTACTTTTTTGTTCGTCCGCTCCAACCTTAGGATTGCCCTATGGAGTGGAGGGAAAATCTCCCGAGGGGTAAGTCAATCAAGGGTCATCTTGAGGAGGAACCGTATTTGTCGATTCGTAGTGCACTTGGCGATCAGTGTTTTAACTTGATGGAGCTGATTGACGACGGACTGCTATACTTGTTCCAGTTGAGCCCCAAGGGTGTATCCTTGAAAATGCCCCTCGGTGAGTGTTTTTCAAGCAATCTTCTTCGTTTTACTTTCGACTTATCATGTTCGGACTAATATTTCTCTGCTCTTTTCAGAAGCAAAAATGATGAAGGCTAGGATGGCCGAGAAGCTGAAGGAGAAGAGCCAGAAAGGTCAAACTTCTAAGGCTGCTACTACTTCTGCCCCTCCCCCGTCCGTCGAGATTTTGACCCCTCCCGAGGAGAGGGCTTCTCCTGAGGGGACTCAAGCCCTTCATCGTCGGAAGAGGGCTACTCCCGAAGGTCCAAGTTCTTCGCCCCAAGCGCCTCTCAATAAGAAAAATTCTTCTTCCCTTATCCCTTCCGAACCTCGAGCCTCCTCTCAACCCGCTCTCGGTGTTTCTCGGCCTACCTCGAGATACCATATCCCTTCGTGGACGTACTCCCCCACTGTTCCCCTACTGAAAAAACCTGATCCCAAAGCCTCCCACTCCATTTTGTGCTACACCCCCAACTCAGCTGATCGAAAGTACCTCGGGGAACTGGCTTTCAGCAACTTGGTGAACGATTTCTCCTCCTCCTTTACTCAGATAAATGCTTTTACCCATTAATCTGTTTCGCTTGTCTTTTTACAATACCTTCATTTTGCTACTTTAACTTTATATATGCTCTGACGCAGGCCCACATGATGGCGGGTGAACTTCTCACTCGTTTTCATTCAGTTCGATTGGCTGATGGACAGAACCAGAAGCGCATCAGGCAGTTAGAGGGTATGGGTGAGGAGCTGAAGAAAACAGTGAGCCTCCTGGAGGAGCGGCACTTAGCCCTGGTATCAGCTCGGGATAAGGCGGAGCAGGCCCTGGCAGAGGAGCGGACAAAATCCGCCGATCTGGAAGGTGCTAACTCTACTTTGTCAGAGCAATATAAATCCCTGGCTGAGCAACTTGCTCAAGAGAAATCTTCCATTACTGCTCGTGTGGAAGAACTCTGGCTCTCGAGGAAAGCTGAATTTTTGAAGTCTCCGGAGTACAACAACATGGTGGCTGACCGTGCTTACAAGTTTTTTGATCATGGCTTTGAAGCATGCGTCAGCCAATTTGGATCTCAAGGCTACCCTCCGAAGGAGCTTCAAAAGATTTCCTTGATGTAAGTGTTGCTCTGGAAAACCTCCCCGAGGAGCTTTTTAACCTGTAGAGCTTTTACCATTTTTGTATTTCTTTTCGTTCATTAATAAAATTATTTACTTGCTATTCGAAACAAGCTTGCTACCTCGAGCACCAACACTTAGGCAATTTTAGGTTTAAAACGTGAACCAAACATCTCAATCCCACGAGTAAACAACTAAAATTTCGAACAAAGCTCGCTACCCCGAGCACAGACACTTAGGCAATTTTAGGTTTAAAACGTGGACCAAACATCCCGATCCCACGAGTAAACGACTAAAATTCCGAACAAAGCTCGTTACCCCGAGCACAAACACTTAGGCAAATTTAGGTTTAAAACGTGGACCAAACATCCCGATCCCACGAGTAAACGACTAAAATTTCGAACAAATCTCGCTACCCCGAGCACAGACACTTAGGCAATTTTAGGTTTAAAACGTGGACCAAACATCCCGATCCCACGAGTAAAGGACTAAAATTCCGAACAAAGCTCGCTACCCCGAGCACAAACACTTAGGAAATTTTAGGTTTAAAACGTGGACCAAACATCCCGATCCCACGAGTAAACGACTAAAATTACGAACAAAGCTTGCTACCCCGAGCACAAACACTTGGGCAATTTTAGGTTTAAAACGTGGACCAAACATCCCGATCCCACGAGGTAAACGACTAAAATTCCGAACAAAGCTCGCTACACCGAGCTCAAACACTTGGGCAATTTTAGGTTTAAAACGTGGACCAAACATCCCGATCCCACGAGTAAACCGATGATAATTTTATGTTTAAACGTGGACCAAACATCCCGATCCCACGAGTAAACCGATGATATTTTAATGTTTAAACGTGGACCAAACATCCCGATCTCACGAGTAAACCGATGATAATTTAATGTTTAAACGTGGACCAAACATCCCGATCCCACGAGTAAACCGATGATAATTTAATGTTTAAACGTGGACCAAACATCCCGATCCCACGAGTAAATCATTAGAATTCCGAACAAACTCGATGAATCAAATACTTTCATTTTATTACTGCTGAATTCATAAAATAAATAAAAAAGAAAGATTACACAAAATATTTCTTCAAGTTATGAATGTTCCAAGGTCTTACCAACTTCCGACCTTCATGATCCTCCAGCATGTTGGCTCCTCTTCCGATCACTTCCTTGATTTTGTAAGGGCCTTCCCATTTGGGTGCCAACTTTTTTACCTCACCAGCAGGATTTTTTCTTCGTAACACTAAATCCCCAACTTGAAATGTTCTTGGTCGAACCCTTCGGTTATAGGCATTGGTAATCCTTACTTTATATAGCTCTGTTATTGCTACAGCTTGTTCTCTTAGCTGATCAATCTCATCTAACTCTTGCATTCTCTTACCCTCGTTCTGCTCTGGATCATAACATTGTACGCGGAGAGATTCAACCCCAATTAAATCAGAGGTATTCCAAGCGAATACATCCACGTTATCTATTAAGCATTCAATCACCCTTTTCCTCAATTCTGGATCCAACTTGGATCCGCTGCGAGTAGTTTTTGCCTGGTGACCTAACTCGATACTCATAAATTCCTCCTCGGGGACTATCCGCTCCTCCGCCTCAGGCTGTCCATGTTTCCTCTTATTATTTCCTCGCTCCCCATCTTCTCTATTATTTCCCTTGTCTTGCTTCAACTCTTGCCCATAGCATTTTCTTGATGAACTCTGACTTCCCCTTACTTGTCCCACTTCCTCTCCTACCGGGAATTTTATCTTCAAGTGGTAAGTAGAAGCAACCGCTTCGAAGGCCGTTAATGCCGGCCGACCCAATATTATATTGTAGGAGGAAGGTGATCATCTTCGTCTTTGTCTTGGACTCCTCTCCTAATTTGACGGGTAAATACATTTGTCCTATAGGACTTATGACTTCTCCGGTAAACCCATGCAAAGAAGTATTTACTTTGTGTACAGCTATACTTCCCAATTCCATCTGTTTCAAAGTATTAAGGAAGAGCACATCTGCCGAGCTGCCTGTATCGACGAAGATTCTTTGCACATTGTAGTTGGCCACTGTGGCTGAAATAACCAATGCATCCTCATGGGGAAAATAAATCCCTTGTAAATCCGCAGGTCCGAAAGCTATAGAAGGACTCTCCTGAGTATGACTTGGATTAATGGATAACACTTCGAGTCTTCGAGCATAACTTTTTCTTGCTCGGTTAGAATCTCCACATGATGTTCCTCCCGAAATCATATGTATAGTCCATCGGTTAGGAACATTGCTCATGGTTCTTTCCCTGGTAACTTGATTTCCTCCCTCCACTCTTTCCCCTCGTACTGCCCAAGGAACTGGCTGAAGTGCTCCTCTCCCTGGATTAACATTATTTCGAGGGAAAGGAGCACTGTTGCTCAGGTCATCGTCAGCTCCTCGCCTTATATCCATTCTTCCTTCATGAATGTTCCCTTCTCGGGTGCTTCCTCCTCGGAATACTCCTCGTCCATAAGGTCCCCCCCGACCCCGCTTCGGTATAATTTGATTCATGGCTACCTCCCGATAAGATCCCATCGGTAGGTATTGATCAAAGTTCCTCTTAGGCTGTTCTAGTGGCCTCTCCTTCCTATTGACTTCACCACCATTTTTTATTTCCTTCTTCTGTTTCATCCTCTGCGCTTCCTTCAAATTAATATATTTAGAGGCACGCCCTAGTAATTCATCATAATCCGATGGTGGCTTCTTAGCCAACGATCTGAACAGATCCCCCTCCCTCAACCCTTGGGTGAAAGCGTTGGCTAGTATTTCGGACGTCACATGCGGAACATCAAGGCATGCTTGATTGAATCTTTTCAGAAAATCCTGCAGGGACTCTTTATCCATATGCCTGAGACCGAACAAACTCAAGGATGTTCTCTTGCAACTTCTACTGCTCGCGAATTGATGAAGGAACAACGGGCTGAATTTAGGAAAGGAATCCACTATTCCTGATGGTAATTGATTGAACCACGATTGAGCAGCGCCGGCTAGAGTAGTCAAGAACACTCTACATTTCACCCCATCTGACAGCTGATGAAGGAGTGAAGCATTCTCAAATCGAGACAAATATTCTTCTGGATCCGTGCTACCATCATAATTCCCCACACTTAAAGTTCTGAAATTAAGAGGCAGAGGATCATCAATGACTTGAGGAGTGAATGGGGTGCTCCTTCTTGCCGAGTTAATACGACCTTCCATTTTATTGCGCATTTTTTGTAACTCCTCCTTTAAATCCTCCATTTGATGGTGCAAAGCCTATCTATTTCATCATTTGAATGATTAGGAAAATCTTTCAATTCTTCAGCCTCCTCCTCCGACTTCTTTATAGAGGTTGAGTCTTCCTCCTCTTCCTTATTTTCTTCCTGACAGGGGGGGAGGGGGTCATAAATTGTTTCATAACTTCTCCGACAGTTTTAGCAATCATCTCAGTCAAATGTTCCATGGGTATTCCTCCGGTAGGTAATACTCGTGAAACATTCTGCGATGATCCAGCCTCCCCTGCTCCTTCTGGTTCTGGGCATGAACGTGGGGGGGTCATTGATTTATCCCTCCCCGACATTGGCCCTCGCCCTTTGCTTCTAACCATTTCGCCTTGGATTCTTAATGAAATATCCTTGGTTCAACGTCTTTACTCTTTTTTGTTCCCACAGACGGCGCCAATGATGTGATTCGTGATTTTCGAATATAAGGTAGAATAAAGTGTTAATGAAAAATAACGATAAACACACCAAGATTTTTTACGTGGAAAACCCTCAAATTGAGAGAAAAACCACGGGACCTAAATAACAATCGCTCAATGACTTACACGAATATTTTAGAGAAATAACAGAAAAGACCGAACAGACATAAATTTGCTCTCGGAGTCTTTTTGCCCAGAAAAATCCAACCTTTACTATGATGACATCCGCGGGTATTATAGGACTGTTCCCAGTGATTGGCTCGCGGGGGATCCGGAACACGATGTCCTCTGATCGTGGCTTAACTGGAGCCCAACATGTCCGAGAAATCCGCGCCCCATTACTGCACGTTTATTCACGTCGGTTGATTTGTTGGTTATTCCCCGGGTTTTCCGCTAATCTTTGACCAGAACACCGAGGAGGGTTTAGCAGCTGTTCTGTTCGGTGTCTTTATGTTCGGTAAAACCCTGCTCGGTGCTATCTGTTCGGTGTATGACTTGTTCGGCGCTTGTGAACAAGTTGGAGGGAGCACTTCAGCATCAACGATCCCAAATCATCCGAGACTGTTGGATCTGACATTAGGATAAAGCTCCGGATTTCCCCAGGAATATGATAATATTTTAATTGGTGGTTGAGAAATGGTAGTGTCATTTATGTGTAATAATCATTAAATGAGGGTGAAATTACATATGCATATTGCTTTAGTGTCAATCCTTATATCCATATTCAATAGAATTCAAGAGTGTGATCATTTAGTCATCCTCAATTAAAATATATAGTCGCGATTATGAAGATATTATAATAAATACCATTCGCAATATTGTTTGTGTATGTGTGACTATACATGTTTAGATGACAATATTTTATGTTTCAAGATAGCCTGTTGTTATCGTGGTAATTACTTGGAACTAAATTCTTATAAAGTAGTATTGGTAAACTAGATTTAAAAAATATATTTTATTAATTTCAATCTACTTTAATTTTTCTTCAATGTTAATGTAAAGTTTTAAGTTTTTATATAATTACATTGAAATAGTTTATGTTATATGTTTTCTAAAGATTATTGTTTATATGTTTAATTATTTTAAAAATATTCCACTTTAGAAACTTATTAAATAATTTTGGGTATTTATATTAAAAATAATAGAATAAGTTTATAAATAGATTAAAAAATGTTGTTAGATTCACATAATCTTACTATTTTAAATTTTGATGTTAGCAAAACATGTTTTTAATTCTTACTAATAAATCTATCAAATGTACATGTAAGTTGTTCATAGCTAAAATGCATTAGCAAAGTAGCTGAAGTTCAAACTAGAGAAGTCATAGTAATAAAATGATCAACAACACCGATCAACCATTTCAGGCAAGTTCACTTGAGTCCAACTGAGAGCGAAACCAATCTCCATGTCCACATGAGAATTGACATAGCCAATCTACACTGACATCGAAATGGCTCATAGAACTCAGATAAAGAAAGGCTAGTTCACTTGCGACAAAGTCGAACAAATCTACCTCGCTGCATATATAAAGACCAGCAAATTAATTTACGAGAATAAAATCAGCGAAGTGATCATCAGCAAAGTACCTGCGAGCTATTACTAGCAAGATCTCATTCAAAGAAGATTACTAAGAATGTCAGGGAACAAGCTATAAATAGATAACAAGTTAAATATGAATATCGGAGAAGTCGGAATAAAGTAAAAATAAGCCAAGATGGTATTAAAGTGTACCAGACAAATCATTGTCTAGACTATTTATACACTTAAAAATTGAAGAACAATATTTAATTCTCTTCACAACTCATCAAAGATATTTCACATAATTATCGATCCAAAAGTGAGCTTCAGACATTGCATGATTATAAAGATTCAGGAAAAGCATCTGTGATTTGACAAAAACCATCTGAATTCAGATTTACAGGATCTTTTCCATTAGTGCTTGATGGGACTTTCTATGCTATTCTGTAGGGTACTGTCTGTCACACCCCGGGTCCAGCCCGCGCAAGCGTGACTGTACAATAGGCTCTTATAGCAACTACGTTGTATCCGTCATCGCTCTACGAAAATGGTTAACCCAAGTTGCTATAATAATCCAA
This sequence comes from Haberlea rhodopensis, assembly GCA_907163345.1. Lineage (NCBI taxonomy): Eukaryota > Viridiplantae > Streptophyta > Magnoliopsida > Lamiales > Gesneriaceae > Haberlea > Haberlea rhodopensis. The sequence goes on along the minus strand of CAJQUN010000636.1, from coordinate 211,394 downwards.
TGTAAGCCTTTATAAACCACTTTAAATTTCCATCCACAACTAGGGATGGCAATGGGGCGGGTCCAAACTCGGACCCATATTGAACCCGACCCGCCGGGGCGGGTCCAAACCCGCTTCAACCGGGTTTTGAAGCGGGGCGGACGGGTCCTGGGATTGGCCGAACCCGCCCCGCACCCGCCCCGCTATGCATTTTTAATTTTTAAAAAAAAAATTAATATTGAATATACATTTCACTTCTTTGATTGTACAATAATGTGTTATTGTTTAATTTCATATCAAAATTCATGTGTTTATGGTAAAGAAGTTGAACATTTTGAATGGAATAAAAACTAAATAATAAATATTTGATAGTTTAAAGATAGTTTTACGATGCTTATTATAAATATTTACTAGAGGAAAACATTAAATTCAATCTCAAAACTCAATTTTTGTTTTTCAAAATTAATTTCTACCAAAATTTTTTTTTTATAAAAAAAAAATTTGTTTGCGGGGCGGGGCGGGTATGGGTTTTATGTGTAGCGGGGCGGGTCCTGGGATTGGCCAAAGCCGTCCCAAACCCGCCCCGTTGCCATCCCTATCCACAACCAATGTTGGACAAGGGTATTACAATCACCCCTCCTTTAGAACGTGACGTCCTCGTCGTGACCTAACTCATCGATCAACCGGCACCGAGAATCTAGAGGTGGCTCCTACAGGTTCAAGAGGTGGCTCCCGTCATGTAGCACTTTGCCCCGCAGGTTCAAGAGGTCGCTCTCACGCACGTGGCACTTTGCCCGCAGGTTCAAGAGATTGCCCCCGTCGTGTAGCACTTTGCCCCTTTAGGCTCAAGAGGTGGCTCCCACGCACGTAGCACTTTGCCCGCATAGCACTTACCTCCCGGTGTTTTCTGCCGGTGACCGGCTCTGATACCATTCTGTCACGCCTAGGGCCCAGCCCGCGCAAGCGCAACTGCACAATGGGCTCTTATAGCAACTACTTCTTATCCGTCCTCGCTCTACGAAAATGGTAACCCAAATTGCTATAATAGACCATTGTAAGCCTTTATAAACCACTTTAAATTTTCATCCACAAACATTGTGGGACAAGGGTATTACACTGTCCCATGGGGTATTTGACTGGTCCAAATTTAGTTTGGGGAGTGAGATCTTCTCCCCAAATTAAATTTGGGCCAATCATTCCCTACATGGGGTAACACCTCTTATCTGAAATTTCATTAAGAATAAGTTGAGATCAGAATCAGGGAAATGGAAATAAGATAGACTTGATTACTTGAATGCTTGTTTTGAATAATGAATAAAATGATAAAGAATTGCATGTTAATTTTATTTACCTTCATGCGAATGCCATTCCAGAACCAATGCTATGTTTAACTAACTTTTCATATTATTCTCAAACAGTAGAACTCGAAGACCACGACACGAAGCCGGGATAGCATTAGAGTTTGTTCTAGTGATTGTTGTTCAATCCATTTTGAAAATTTCAATGTAACATGTCAATATGTCGACGAGTGTCGGATAAACGCAGCGAAAATATAACATAAAAATACTTTTTGAGATCTAAATCTGAGGACATCGATTGGGTTATATTCATATGTAACATGTAAATATCAAATATAAATTGCACGAAAAAATATTAACGATATACGATGATAATCTGAACACGGTAGTCCTCGAGTCCAAACAAGCTAATCAGATCTACAAGTCCAACACAAGTGCTAGTTTGATGTGAACGTTTCTTCAACGCTAAAGATGTGATTCTCAATTGTTTGGATTGATATGTATGTTTGGTATGTCAGTCTCAGAGAATTTAGTGATATATTTATAGATGTCATGTATATACGCTAACACGGGTGAGGATAAAGACGGACTTAAATGTGGATCTTCCAAATAATTTTCGGGCATTAAATGTGATCGTGAAGTATTTCCTGTCTGTTGGATTCTAAATAGTTTTCCATTTGCTTTTATTTGTCCAAGATCGCGTAAATTAATGATAATCCACTGCATACTTTGTATCCGTCTTGCATCCATTACATAAATATAATTTCCTCATTCATGGAAACTACTTGTTTGACATATTAAGATGAACATTGCAAATGGCGGCATTAGGACAGCATGGGAACAACATTTGCATGATTACAAAGATTCAGGAAAGAATCTATGATTTGACAAAAATCATCTGAATTCAGATCTACAGAATCTTTTCCATTTGTACTTGACACTTCTTATCTGAATCTTGCTAACTTACACAACACTTGAAGTAAAATTGTTCATCTCCTTCATTAACTGTTTTGCAGCATCAAAATTCTCAACTTTGCTAATCAATTATAACTGGCTTGAAAATACGATATCTTCGAGCATTCCTGAAACGTTAGGTTCACTTGCCATGAAGCCCATATCCATGTTTAAATGATTGAGTACGTTAGAACAATCATTAGAAGCCAGATAATCCTCATAGATATCTGGTACATAAGGCTCAGAAGCAGCTGCACTTTCTAGATTTAAGATCATAGGACTGACATTTTCCCTAAATCTTTTGTGTCCAAATAAATTTGCTTCACCTTCATTCGGTTTCGATCCATGCATAGAACTCCTTTCCACCATACGTTCCTTATGACATCCACCTTTCATGTATCCCTCAATATGACCATAGTTATTGGTCTTTTTGTCCGGTGCCTTGTCCAGAAGTTTCTTAACCATATCAATTTGGTAGTGAACTGATAAGCTTTCAGTTTTGTGCTGATATGGGACATAATGTGTCGTAGGTTGAATCATCGTTCCAGTCACTGGTGTTTTCTTGCCGTTCAGTATATCTTGTAGATCCCTTGACTTCCCATTTTCGTATTGTCTTCTCGTTCCACAATCGATATTAGTCGACTTGGATTGATTAGGAGACCGAGTATTAGCAAAGTTAATACCAACACTCCTCATTTTCTCTCTATGCTTCTGTTGAAAACGAAAATAAGAGGGTATCAGAGAAGAAAAATGCAGTAGAAAGAGAGGAAGAGTTCCCTAGTAAACCTGCAAATGGCTAGAAACGTGGCGAAGCGTCACGTTGGATGCATCCATAAGCTTTAAAATTTCCTTTGGACGTGCCTCTGGAAGACGACCAAAACACTGTTGTTAAGTACTAAAGACCATGCACATGATGATTTAGGTGAAAGGGTAAAAGAAAAGAAAGAAATTTGCAGTTTCAAATGGTAGAATGCAAGTAAGAAACAATTGGCCATGGCAGTACTTTCTTCCCCCAATACTGTTATGGCTTTCTCAAATTTGAGTCGAAGGTCATCTGACCAAGACATTCTAGGCTTTTTATTCACTTTCTCATCTTCTAAATCATTGTTGCCGTCGTCTTCGTCGTCTATTTCCCTCAGGCAGTCTTCTTTTTCTTGATTCGTTACTAATCTTGATTCCTCATTACTGAGGTTTTGCCTGTCAGTTGCATGAACCTTATTCAGAACTTGGGGGCTCTCTCCATTTATCTCAATGTTATTTCCTGCATTTAGAATTAGCATAGGATATTATATGTATCCAATATTGAGACTTTTACTTGCTGACCAGGCAAGTATAAACATGGACAGAAAATAGTAAAATAAAAAATGGAGTGCAAAATTTTTTTTATGGTGGACATGTAATTTTTGAGGGGCAAACTGCAATTTTTGGGGGTAAAATATGGTTTTTTTTATAAAAAAAATTAGGTAAAAAATATCTTTTTGCAAGGGGATACTTGCCCAAGCGTAGCTCCACCCTTGAGTCTAAATATGCATATTCGAGCATATATAGAAGTATAGTTACTAAAACTCGGAAAAAAACAAAATTCATAAGGTAAGTTGGTCTATATACTTGGCTATTTTTTTTCTGGCTATATTTTCACCTGAGTATTATCGTTGGTGACATGATGCTGAACATTGCTGACATACCCGGTAAAAAAACTTGACATGATCTTGTTTCAAACTTAAAGCAAGAACAAAGTACTTACCTTCCCAAATGTCATTTTCATGGAGTATTTGTTTTCCTTGTCCATTTAAATCATGTATTGTTTGCCTCCTCCTTACTCGAAAAACATGCTGCCACACATTTGCGAGCATTTGTGGGCTAATGGGCTTTCGGAGAAAGAAGCATGCCTCTTGATTTAGTGCTTTCCTCAATACATCATTGTTTTCATTGTAAGACATCACTATAAGAAACTAGGGTAGTTAATAGATAATCCATTTACTCCATTGTAGTTAATTAATAATTGCCTTTTACATTTTCTATTTATATTGGTTTTGTAATTTTTTTACTTTATCGAATAAATATTAATTATGCAATTCATGACATCAAAGAATTTTTGGAGTGCGATAAATGTTTAATTTCTACTGATTAATATTTCGTAAAGATAAAATAATGATATTGTACTATCAAAACAAGTTTCAATTAAAATGATAAATAATTAAAGTATAAAAAACCCTAAATTATACATACGAACAATCAAAAAATTCTAATTTAATTAGATAAATGAGAAAAATATATATTAGGGTGTTTCTTAAAAATGGTTGTTCGCATGATTAATATATATAATGAACACTCCTCGAGGAAGGTTATAATTTTTTTTCCTTTTAACCAGACCTTTAAAATAGTGAAATTCAGAAATTTAAAATATATATATATGTCTTTTATGATTTTTTCCATATAATATTGAAAAATGAATTGTTTAGTGTTGTATTTAAAAAAAAAAAACAGAAAATGAACTTGTTTAGTATTGTATTCATACCTAGAAGCTTCTTGTACTTTATTTTTAAGAAATAATTTTTAAAAGTCTTACTTAATTAAAGGGTTATTAGCAACTAACTCTCACGTGATTTTTCAAATTAGCAGATTACCTCCCATAGTTTGAAAAATAGGTAGTTTACCCCCTGTGCTTTGAAAATATGCAGTATATCTCCTTGAAAATATGCAGTTTACCACTATAATTTATGAATGTATGCAAAACACCCCTACGTATGCTATGTTTTGAAAACCAGAAGGGGATAAACTATCTACAAAATGAAAGAAAATGGATTTCGGTGCTCACAAATGATAGGCAAGTCTGTGTTGAGGATAATGTGACTGAAAAATATGAAGTCATCCATTTCCATCAACTCCATTATAACCAAATCATAGTGTGTGCTTTCTTCTTCTCCTCCTACCATCGATAAGGCCACAGCTGGCGATTCTGCACATTTGACTAAACAACAAAATAAAAAATTAAATAATTATAAATAAACTAAACGACGAATTAAGTTGAAGAATTGAATTATATTTATGCCCATAAAAAATATTTGGAAAATTGTGAAAAAAAATTTATGTTTTAAAGTTTATTAACACTCAAATAGATTATTTCAGCATAAATGAAACCTGACAATTTAAATGATTTTTAAATGAATGAGATTTTGGTATTTACTATATAATAAAATTTAAAAGGAAAGCTTTTATTTCATGAATAATGGTATTTATGTTACTTCCTCGGTCAAATTTGGTGGGAGATTAAATAATTATTATTTAAACATAATTTATTGCTCGAATCTCATTATTTTAAAACATATATAAACAAATTTAAATTGCCTCGAAACTAAGTTATTGAGATTCTCAACCTTTATTTGACATAAAAAGAAGGAACCCTGAATTCTCAACATTTTCTTTCTGAGTTAAAATCCTACTTAGCTTTAGTTACCATATTAATTAGTGTTGCAACAAATTAAGTTTATGAAATAAATGAAGCTACTCAAGCGATCCAAATGTCAATTTTCGATTTCGAAATAATAATCGTCATTTTAAGATGGTTCATGCATTGTTTTCAACTAATTGACGATTTGTTTATAACTATCTTAAGAAAAAATACGCGAGAAATATCATTCATTTGAAATCTTAGCGGGAAAAAAGTTAGTTTATCTCATTTTTTTCGAAATATCTCACCATCAAATGTATAATTTATATAGAATTGAACAAATGAAATTTTGTTTGTATAAACAAAAGGAGGAAAATCTATTAAATCAATTTGAATGAAATAAGGTTATATTTGGATTGAAATACTTCACTTCCACAACGGATTTGAAGTTTTGATTTGAAATGACTCCAATGATTGAAAATATCTTGGTTTCGTTAAAGAATACCTTAGAAATGAAGATAATTGATTTGAAAATTAGTCAAACAACTTGAGTGGATTTGTATTAAGAATTTGGAATCCAAATCCTTCCGACCAAAGAGATAAGACAACATAGTTTTTTTTTTTTTTAAAAAAAAAGTAAAAGCAAAATAATTAACATGAATTTTTATCAAGAAATGATGTTTTGAGATTGAAAACACCAATAAATATAAAAATTAAAGTAAATGAACAATTATTTTTGCACACTCAATCGACCCAAATCTACATGGGAAAGTATAAAATAAAAATAAAAAAAAAAGTTAGAATAAAATAAAATAAAAGCAATTACCTTTGTATGAGTAGTGTTCAAGTGTTGATCTTATGTGCACCAAAGAAGTTGTGTCATTACCAACGAGTAGAACTTGTAGGCCTCTATAGATCTTAGGAATGACAATATTTTTTGAATTTCCAACCACCATTTTCACTATAATTGTAATGAATGAAGAAGAAAATTGAATAATGTGATTCAAATTCTTGTTAATACTTCAATTTAATATTGCAAACAAGAAGAGAGTAAAAGGGATATTAGGGCCAAAAAAGGGTAAATTACTCAAAAGGGGCAAGTTTTATGCAATAGAAGTAAGAAATAAGATTTTTGACTTCTTTTATACTACTGTTTGATGGCATATAAGATGAGACTTAGCAATTAAAGAAAGAATGTGTGCTTTATTTCGTGCTATCTAACATTTAATTTGATTTGAATTCTCTATTATCATGGGCATAACTTAATTTTGAACGACGTGACGATATAAGAAATTCGAAGATTTGAAACTTGTATTTAAAAAAATATTTTATTCTATTTAAAATAATATGTAAAGTGTTTTTATGCAATTTAAATGCATTCAAAGAAGTCAACACGAATAACTTGTCATGAATTTACATGTGTAGCATGAAGATGAGTGGCCTTTGTCATTGCAAGACAAAATGTTGATAATTTATGATACTCTACTGTTGGTTAGAGCACAATGAATCAGTAACACCTTAAATACAAGCCAATGAATGTGGATTAAAAAGAATGAAAGTATACAAAAATTAGTTAGCTAACACTTATCTTCACTATCATGAAAGTAAATTCAACATATCATTTGCAATATTAGTCTTTTAGTATTAAACAAAAATATAGTACAACAAAAATTATTCTTGTAATAAAATGGTTCCACATAATCTTTTTAATAAACGTAATCCCACAAAAAAAATTTTTTAACAAAAGTGGACCCCAGAAAACCATTTTTTTCCGTTTAAGAACAAAGCTCTTCATACTGGAATATGTTTGGTCTGTGTTTTTTTTATGTAAAAGTGGTATTTGAATCACTTTTATAAAAAAAAAAAAATTATGGCGGACCATATTTGTTTAGCCCTAAAATTTTAGGACTACAATTGCAAAGTGCATTATTTAGTATAATCATTTCTGTAATTTACCTAATTGTTTATTATGGCTATTGATTTATGCTCATTAATAGAGAGTTTATGATTGCATGCATTGTAACACCCCAAAAATATTAATTACAAAATTGGACAAAAATAATTTGAAGCTATCTTCAATGCTACTAAAATAATCATCCAAAAAAAAAAATAATAATAATAATAATAAATTATGAATTTATGTTTAATTATATTCCATAATATTAACTAATAAAAGAAAATATTTAATTAAGAATTAGGTATACACTTGTCAATACAATTGCCCCAACACATGCCAACTCTTTAAAGCCCCAATCCATGCAAAACCCCTATAAATACCCCCCCATTTCATCAAATTGAACTCACAAATTCTATAGCAAGTTTGAGAGAGAGTGTAGGAAATAGGTAGAAAATATGTTGGAAATAGGGAAAATTATGAGGAAAATACCAAACCTCCTCCAAAAAAATCCGAAAATTTCATACAATCATCCTTATACACCCAGAAAACATTTAGCATAGGAGGTGTTTAAAAATCAGTATCCAAATTCGTCCAGAAAATCAAACTCCCGAAGAACACTAAGCTGCCAAAGCCCAGAAAAACCTGTTTCAAGGTATCAGTTTCAAGCTTCGATTTCGAGCCTTTCTAAAACGATTTTAAACTTGGAGTCTAAATGAAAGTTGTTAAAAATGTGTTAAAGTTTATGGGTATGTCGGCCGATCTCCAAAACGGCCGTCGTACGAACAGATTTACGGCGACCAAAACACCAAGTCAATCATTTCGAAACATCAAATTCTGGGCAAAATCCGTTGGGAATTTCAAAATGTTTTCTAAACAAAAATGGTAGATCTCGTCGCGGCGGAAACACCGGTAAAATTTCAGCCGCGCGTGGTTTCCGGAGCACAGCCACGCGCCTTCACGGTGGCGCGTGCACTTCACGCGCCTCCCCGATATTTCGTTTTCCGATGGCCGAACATTTATGGACTGATTTAAGGCATTTCTGGAAAGTTTCGTGAAGTTTCGACTTAAACTTGATTTTTAATGAATTTTTAAAGTCTTATTTAGAAATTACCCGGACAAGTTTTGTACAAAAAATGATTTGCAGAAGATTCAACAACATATCTGGGTTGCTAAACACCAAAATTACTTATATTATGTTTATAGGACTTTATTTGATATCTGGGTTCAAAATCGAGCCAATCCAGTAAGACATCAAATAGTGAGGTGAGGTGTACTACCGAATTCTTGTTATATAGCCTTTTGGCATTTGGCCTGGAATTTACAATATCTTGTTATTCATTATCTCACCTTTTATATATTGTCATCATATTGTACATTATCTCGTCCCATTGGTCATCTTGATCTGCATGTTTATTTATCTTGAATGTTATCGATTACTAATCGATTCCTTTGATTGAACGAATCATTTGACTGAATGACTGAATGAATGGAGCCCTGGATATTTATCCACTGGACAACGCGGCTTCGCCCCGGAAAGTGAGTCCAATGAACAACGGATGACAGTCCGGGTATATGGTTCATCTGAACAACGCGCACCGTTTTACGGTCCGGAGAATGGTTCACTTGGCTCGTAAATGACTGAATGTACAGATCCTATCTGAATATGTGGGGAAAAGTGCTACACCGAACTGTCTGGTGGGAGCCACCTCTTTAGCCCACGATATTCACTCTGAAATCCTAAATCATCACTGTTCATTATTGACAATTACTTGACTGCAAGATCTTTGTTACATGACATATCATATTGAGAAATTGCATTATTTGATAATTACAGATATAAAGCCATTGTTATTCCCTCACTAAGTCCTCAAAGACTTAACCTCTGTTTTCCTTGTAATTTATTGTGAGTTCCAGATACAGGAGTACCGGAGCCAGAACCAGAGGAAAATTAGGAAAATGGAAATGTTGGTTTACCGGGACTGTTATAGTATTTCCTTTTTTTTTAAGTGTCGGACCATTAAGGAGTTTGTACTGTGATGTATTTTGTTACTAATTAGTATGTATAAACGCTTCCGCTACCAAAAATGAATGTTTGACTAAACGCTTCCGCTATTTCTGAAAAGGTTTTGAAACCATCGTGCGTAATGTTCTTAGAGAATGTGGTACCGGATAAGGGATAAAGTAATATTTGCCCGAGTCGGGTCCCACATGCATTGTACTGTAATAATAATAAAAAAGGTTTTTTTTTTTTTTAATGATTTTATTGCAGTCCTACGTGATGGTAAGATATACCATCGATTTGTTCATGTTAAAAATGCTTATTAGATAATATGCTGTAAATTGAACTGTGGTTTTTAGCTTTCGGTTTATGATTTGGAATTTGTTGGTCAGATCAAGAATCCAACAAGAGTTGAAGAAAATATCTGAAAAGGCCCCCAACGAGCATGGCGCAGTGATAGAGCACTTGAAAGATAACAAGAGCATCATGGCTTCAAACCCGCTCGGAGTCTTGGAAAACATAATTATTCTGGAAGGCAAATCATACTTGGAAGGCGGAATCAATACTGAAAGGTAAGCAAACAAGGTTATGATTCAATGATAATTAATTACAATAGCTAAACGTTTGAAATTTTGTCGAGTTTTTAAAGGTGTTCTTGAGAAAATGAGACAACAAAATCATTTTGAAAGACAAGACAGGAATACTGTATTATTGCAGGAAAAGAAAGTAATACTGATAAACTCATTGTGAGTAGATATTGTATGAGTATCCTGGTTTTAATTCCAACTGTAATTTCAAAGCTATTGTTTTCTTTCAAGCTCGAGACTATCATGACACACTTATGGGATGATCTTTGTAGTATCAAGTGTTTGCTGTTTTACGAAAAACTATAGCCGGTGGTAAATGTGCAACTCCAATCTTTTAAATCGTACATCATCCTAAACAACACATTTTGATCGATCTCCAAGCAATGGCAAATATCACTCTCAACAATCCCTTCTCAATCACTACTTGCAACTCGTGGGAATCAAAAAAGTTCATGATCCGCATTGATCGCTCTCCAAACAAGGGTAATTATTGTTCCCTACAATTTTGCATTGAATGGAGGACAATGATAGCAGCAAAATTGATATAGAGGAACCAGTAGCACTTTCTGCAAGTTGAAAATAGGTTTGCATTTTAGACGACATTTAATAAGTTCATAATTCGTATGTTCTTAATACAGTTAAGTATGAATACGTCAGTTAAAATTAACACCTACAACAGGAATATTGCATTGCTGTTTGGATACTAATTATTCTACATACTAAATCATCATTCATTGCGGACTAGTATTTGATTGGAAAAGCTAAGCAAGTGAAACTCTAATGGTTGTTGCATGAAAGTCAATTCTTTTACATGAGATAAAAAAATAAAAATAATGTTTGTTTCTAAACTTCAAATGGCAAACTCAGGACACGAAACTCCCGTTATAAGCCGTAGTACCAAGCATGCAATAATTGTTTGAGAACAATCACATATTTTAAAAATATTTTAATAGAAAGTCAATCTCCAAATTTTCCAAACATGAATGATTGTTTGAGAACAATCACTATAAAACACCAGATGGAGCCAGTTGTCTGCATTGTACAAAGTTATATGTTTGAATCGTGTCGCGGTAAATCCCAATTACGATTCCTTAAATATTCGAAAAATTATAACTGTCTCTCTTATATGATTTGACATAAAAATAGGAAGATAGATGTTATTGTTTAAATAAGAGCGGTAAAATACATTATTATTCAAATTATGATATATAGGCAAGTCACCCATAAATTTCTTTTTGAACTAGACAAAACTGTTAAATAATTGAATATTAGTTATTACCGTTGAAACGCTAGAAAAAACCAATGCAGGCATAGCAATGAACAGGGAAGACTATACAACAAAAGAGATCAAAAAGTCTATTGGATCATCAAAAAAAAATAGCAAAGAGGTGCAGATTATTAATTATCAGGAACGTATAGGGCCGAGTACCTTTGTACAGGTCGGGTACCCATGTCCCCATTTTAATAATATATTTTCCTTCTAAGAAAAAAAACCAGGAACGTACAACCATTGCTGATGAGAAATAAACTTGAATCAATATGAGAAAAAAGATATATGAGATAGAGAGGATGTAATAAAAATTGGAACATTTAAAATTAAGAAAGAAAATTTGAATAGATGTGTGTTTTCCAAGTTAGTGAAATGTGGGTGATTAGCATGAATTGTCAAAACTTTCAATGTAATTGGCATTTCCATTTTATAGGCTTGACTAATTTTATTTCAATTTGAAGTGCTCCAAAATTGGTTACTTTATGTGTTCATAAGGACGGTATTATTAGAGGCATCATCGTTATTGATGTGGAATATTTAATATCAATGAGGTAGCATCTAATTTTGCTGCTAATATCTTTTTCTAGTTAAATCTGTCAAATTCCACAATTTACTGGATTTGTCAAGTGGTCTCAGTGATTTGGCCTCCAACCCTTTATAGTTAGGTCATCTTTAAGAAGATTGTAAATTGTCACTAGAACAATTGTAACTTTTTCTGCTTATTTTTAGAGAAACAATAGCAGAAGTAAAGGAAATAAAATAATCAAAATATGTTTTTTAATCTGAAAAGCTGATAAGCAGTTTACAAAAGTATTTGCAAACAGCCACTTAGTTGACAATTACAACCCCAATTGCGTTGATAAGTGGGACAATTGCTAATTTACAAGATTGCAAATTTAGCAATTGCAGGGATAATGACGGGTTGAAATTATTGAATGAAGTAATTGCAATTGATGTGGCAATGGGGGATGATTTTTAAAATTGATTATAACTGTAATGACTAGGGATAAAGATGGGCTTAGAGTTCGAATATATATATATATATATATATATATATATATATATATATATATATATATATATATATATCGGACCCACCGGATTGGTTTCGGGTCTGAATCGGCCGGTTTCGAGTCCAATTTATCGGAACCGGTCCGGTAAGAAAGCGGATCAGATCCAGTTCCGTGGTCGCCAGTTCCCGTTGGAACCGGTGGTTTCGGGTTTTGAATTTAATTTTTTTTTTATTTTGCTGTAAAATTTTGTCAAAGGCAGGATTCGAACGCGCGACCTCATGTTTTCAAGCGAGAAACTCTAACTACTAAGCTAATTGACATCTATGTTTATAAGTTGAACTCAATTATATTTATTAAACAAATAAAATTTTCGATTTTTCTAAAATTACGGATCCGGTTCCGGTAAGATTCCGGTTCCGAAACTTTATAACGATCCGGACCGGTATCTTACCGGTTCCGAACAGGTACGGAATAAGTTAGCCCGATTTTGATTCCGGACCGGGCTATCGTGGGGTGGACAAATACAGTTTTACGATTCCAAAAGCTTTAGAATTTTTTAGGACACTGTGCATTTGTGTATATTTTGAGTGTAAGCTTGAGAATCTGATGTGAAAACCATCACAAAATGTTTGGGAAATACCATACGGCAAAAATATGTATGTTAAATGTTAAGCACATATACATACAACACAAATACGGTCAAACAAATGAATAAACATTGAATGCCTAACATAAGTAATTTGTCATTCGTATATAAATAAGCTTTGAAATGCAAAAGTCCATGACTGTGATTGTTCAATCATATCAATAATCACGACAAATAATGTGAAATTAAAAAAAAAAAGACTGACAAGAACTACAACAATTATCCTAATAATTTAAGCCCAAATCATAATGTAAAATTCAGTTTAATATTTTATAAAGAGAATGGATCACAAGTTTTAATCGAATTTCTTGCACTTGATAACACCATTCCTCTTGCTGATTTTTTCAATGTGGGCACATGTTTCTCAACTGCAGCTATGACAAAGGAAAAGAAAAAATAATGCTTCATCTGCAAAAAATTACAAAGGAATTGCATATGGCATAGATACTAATTGTGTTAGGGAGAAATAACCTTGAACAAATGATTCATCTTTATTGAGTTTACTAGAATCATTGAACTCGGGAAGCACAACTATGGATTTCTTCTTCACCTTTTTGTTTGTTTGTTTTTTTACATGAGTTAATTCAATTTTATCAATTATCATAGAAGACCGTATTATATTTTATTAATAAAGACAAACAATATAGTAAGAAAATATTATGGATGTTCAGGACAGAATTGTTTGTGATTTCGTATGTTTTTTATGAGCCTTTCTGCCGATCTCACTTAATCTTAAGATGAACAAGTCATAATGAAGAAATGAAGAAACGGCAAAAAACTCCAAACCTAAAAGCAACGAGCAATTTGCGGAGTGGAGAAGGAAAGAAAAAACAGGGACATGAAATAAATTTGCAAAACAATTTAATATAGACATAGAAGGTATCACCAAAAGTCGGAAGAAATTGCTGCCCCTTCATTTACATCGCCGTCATCTTATGTTGAGGAGGAAGAACAACACAACATTAATGAGATTGCCCCTTCGATTCACAGCGTCTGCTTCTCTTCGATAGACAACGTCGCCTCTTGGATACCCCACCCGTACACTGATGCATCCATGGTAGAAGCTCGATCGACTGCAAGCGGACACATCAAGCGGACGAAAATTCAACAGAGACGGAGGGAAAAATTGGAAATTATGGTTCAGAAGGGGGGCGGATGAATATTAATTAAGAATGAGAAGAGCCCATAACATAATTAACAAGGTCATGTGCAAAATAATAAACATGCAAGGAAAAAGCTCATAGAACACTGTTGATAGCATATGAGGCTTATTATACCGTAAAATCAAATAATATATAACACGGTCAAATAAATCCCTTTTCGGGGAAAAAATAAGAAATCTCCATCCATTAGCCAACGTGGCGCGTTTCCATTGGCTGTAGTAGCCAACTATTTGGGTCAGTGGCTTTACTGTCACATGAAGCAAGATAACACTTCCACGCAGGAGCACCCGATGTCCTTGCTACACACGTCGGCAAAAAGTTCCTCCAAAAGATAGAGAGAGAGAGAGAGAGAGACGGAAATATGATAGCGAGAGAAAGTAGATAACATACTCTCAATGGCAAACATCCCACGCCAAAACCTTAATACCCCTTTCTTTTTTACTTAAACTTATGTATGAATCATCTAATTATACAGTACTCACACATTCATGTGACTCTTTTTTCTTTTGTTTACATTTTTAATCTCTTTTTTGGTTTTACATTAAGGGGCTTCTAAATTTCTGCTACTTCAAGAAAGCTCATTGCTTGGAGTGTATCTGATCAAGGGTTAGTTTTTCTTTACTCTTGACATATTTTCTTTATCTTGTTTTGAGTATCAGTCATTAATTCTTACTGAGATTTAGTGACTGTGTATATGTGATACATGTACTACGATGGTTTATGATGTCTTGGATATACAAATTGATTACTGAAAGTATTTCTGATGAGATTTATAGTTTCACTTGATTATGATTAGATTTCCCCTTTTTTCTTGATTTCAGATCTTGGTTTAGGGGCTGCCCTTTTGCAGCTTATCTGTCTCTGGTTAATGGTTTCTTGATTTTTCCAAATCTTGGTGAATTTTTCAGACTTTTCTCTGTTTAATAAATTGGGCTACAAATTTTAGCTAGAGAAACACTTACATGCCATGGTTAATTTTGGGCTCAAGAAATTACGGTGATGGAAAAAGTTTGTGAATTTTGCAAGTCGTTGAGGCCAATAGTGTACTGTAAGGCAGATGCAGCACATCTTTGCCTCTCTTGTGATGCCAAGGTTCACTCGGCCAATGCTCTTTCGTACCGGCATCCCCGAACTCTTCTGTGTGATTCTTGCAGGAATCAAGCAGCACGCGTTCGATGTTTTGACCATCAGATGTTCATGTGCCAAAGTTGTGATGCTGGCCATCATCATGTTTCTTCACAGCATAAAAAAAGAGTGATTAGAAGTTATGTGGGGTGTCCTTCGGCCAAAGATTTAGCCGTGTTGTGGGGTTTCAGTTTGAATCAGTTGGAGAGTAAGTTAGTCGAGAGAGATGACCAGTCAGTTTATTTGTCTTCGATTCGTGCTGATTCGGGTGTTGTTGCCACTTCAAATGTTCGAAAAGTGTCGTTTGAAGAGGGATCTAATAGTCGAGGAAAAATGGTACACACTTTTTAGCCATCTTGCATATTATGGTTTAAGATGATTGTTATATACTCTTTTTTTTTTTAACTATGAATCAGTAGTTGAACTGTATAATGGTGAAATGCTGTTTGCAGGTACTTCAAAATGAAAATAGGCAACAAAATACGTGCTCGATTCTGCAACAAATTGTGGATTTAGAAAGGAAGCTTACTACGGGCAGGAAAGATTCATGCTTAGTACATGTCAAAGAGAGAATAGATGGATTATCATTCGAGTATGATGGGAATTGGAATGTGCATAAAACTCTGGGAAATCATACCGAGGATCGCCTTGGTGGGCATACCGATTTTCAATGTATGGTGAATCTAGGCGTAGAAACGACTGAGGAACCCTTTCTGATGTCATTTTCACAGCTAGATCAATTAACAAGTACTGAAAGTCCCCTTCATGGAGAGTCATTTTGGCAATGCAAAAGTGATGCTCGGAATAACGAGGTTTTCTCAGTGCTTCATCTCTTTCTGATTCTATATATACTCCTCTGCATATTGTCTTTTATTTCAAAATTCTACTTGGTACTTCAAGAACTGGTGATGAAACGACAATTCGCTGAGTATTTGTCACTTTCTTGAAGAATAAATACGATCATATTAGCATTATATCCTAAGATGAACAGTACATTTAAATGATTGCCTTAATATGAATCTTGTGTTCCTGAATTTGGTAGATTTGGCTTCAAAACATGCAAGACCTTGGAGCTTGTGATGAAATACGAAGTTTTGATGATGTCAGCATACCCGATATTGATTTGACATTCCGTAACTTCGAAGAACTTTTTGGAAATGATCAGCAAGAGACAACTGGAGCGCAAGTTGGGGACAAAAGCACAAAATGCTACATTTCTGAGGAACATTCAACAACTGGTAAATTTGGTAAAGGCTGTGCAAGCACAACTGAGGTATGAACCTGCTTCCCTGAAATTGAACATTTATGGGGTAAATAGTACATTTTTCTTAGTTTAGTTTTATTATTTCGTCATCTATCATCGTCGGTTTTCTTCCCTACGTTGTTTTGTTATAACAGGATATGTCGAGGCCTTCTTCCTCTGCATACCTTATGCAATCCTATGATGTTAACAAAGATTTTGATATTTCTGATAAAGTTCATCGCTTTTCAACGAGTGATTGTAGTCAACATCCAACTAAACAATCCTACTCAACATCATTCTGTGTCTCAAGAATTACCGGTGAAAGCATCGATTCTGAATGCAAGGACGATGGAATTTCTCCTAAGTTTCCAAAACCGAAACTTTCAAATGGCTCGTCTGATGCAGACACTACACGGTTGGAAGGTAAAGAAAATGTCATCATGAGATACAAGGAGAAGAAGGTTTTGAGGTATCCTATCTTATTTCTTGAAAATAATTTTTACAGAATTGTGGAATATCAGGATCTTTTTATTTTATCGTGTAGGCATGAAAAGCAAGGTCAATACACATCCCAAAAAACTAAATCTGATGGCAAGAAAACTTGGAAAAAAGTCGGTGCCTGAAAGGACGAGGCCATGAACTCGAACCTGCTTCTGAGGCAACGGGTCCAACGGCCTGTGTATCATGCTGTAGATATATTACTTGTGAACTAGTGACTCAAGAGATTTGTTGATATCCCTCTAGTATCTTAACATTTTGTGTCAATTATATGTAAAGTAAAATTTTGTCCAAGAGTGTTCAAATGTTAGGTCTTTCTGCGTATGACATTTTTGCAGATGACAGTAGAATTGCAAGCTTATGTGTATGGCATCATTTTCTTATATTCCTCATCTACTTATTAAGCATCAAAGTTTCTTTTCCCATGTGTTAGCAATAGAAGGCTCTCACTTTTCTATCGTTAAATTATCTTTCATATCTTGTGAATTTTATTCAGTAGTTAAATAGGTGTTCTTTCGACAACACTGACTAGCCCAGTTGGTTTGTCACTTACGTCCACTTCAGACGAGACTCAAGTTCGAGTCTGTACATTTGGCAATCCCCAACTCAAAAAAAAAAAGGTGATCTTCCTCCTCCTTTTGTTCTTTATTTGTACCATTTAAATCACTAGTCCATCAATAACATAGAAGGTGGTCTTTGTCTTCGTGTTCATTGTGCCTTTTAGCTGGGGGTTAATCCTGTTTGAACTAAATTACAACAGTACATATTTTTTTAGTAAATTACTTAGTTTAAATATTAATTTATAAAGGCTTACGTTTGTGTTTGCATGGATTACATTTAAAATGCATCTGTAAAATCATCAATCATCAATTTGAAATACATTATTTTAAATATCGATGTCCATTGCCTAAGGAATCATTTAGTCCTAAAATATTATTTTGTCAAATTCAATAGTAAGATATCAAGCCTTTGCACGTGGAAAATACCATTTTGTTTACTACTATTTATATGATTGTAATAAGACATATTTACAACAACTATAGATTTTATTGAAGTAGATCAAAGTGAACTGACCCCTTCTCGAAGCTCGACATAACGAAATCTTCGCCCACTAAATTTGTCCTTTACACTTGCAGCAACAAAGAGACCTTACATGCAGTATTTGTGCCTCCGGCAGACTCGGATACTTGGACAAATGCAAGTGTTTCTGCCACATGACCGGAAAAATATCTCCTTTTTGTTAGTCGCCCGTCTTTGCTAAAGAAGTGAAACTGAACCTGCGAATGGACCAGGGATCACCAACCAAATAGGGGCAACTTTCATAACAGAATTAGCATAACATAATTCTATCAAACGATTTGCATAGACATATACCTAATAAGAGGCTTCTGGGCTGGTATATGTGCTGCAGTCGACACTAGAGACATTGCAGTCAGCTCGAGAGGCTGGATCCAAGTGAATACTTACCTTATGATCATAGTAAGCATACTATGAGATTCAACTTTGAAATATTCTTATTGTTATGTAATATCTTCATCACAACCAACTTGATATTTGATGTATTTGTTATAATATATGCATAGTTGATGCTATAAACGTGCCAAAGATGCATTCATGTGTAAACATAAGAAAATGTGCGAATGATGATTTTGCTAGAATGGAGTTTTTGTCGACCCGAATTCAAATGTACAATGCCGCGAAATGGTTAAAATGCATATGTAAAACCAAACAAAAAAACAGTAACCACATCTGCAACAAAAACAGCCAGCTCGAGGATCTATTCCGATCTTCCCTTCTTGTTCCCTTGCAAATATTTTACATGTTCCAGTTCTTTCTTATAATCTCACGTCTATCAATCAACTAACCCGTGATCTCAATTGTCATATTGTTTTTTCACTTCTCATTATGAATTTCAGGATTTAGCCTCGGAAAAATGATTGGTTATGCAAAACACGACAATAGGCTCTATCTTCTCGTTGCTCACTCATTCCACACAAAGCTTGCTGAAAACTGTCTCAATTCTATTCCTTTTTCGAGTGTCGGTGATATTTTGTTATGAGATGGTCGCTTAAGTCACCCGAATTTGGTGTATTTAAAACGTTTGTTTCCCAATTTATTTATCAAGAAAAATAGTCATCCGTTATCTTGTGAATCATGTGATTAGCTAAGTATCATCGCTATATTTTCCCATCTCAACAATATAAAAAGTCTGCACATTCATATTGATGTTTGGGCCCTTGTAGAATTACAACTTTTTTTCTAAAAAATAGTGGTTTATAATATTTATTGATGATAATTCTCATATGACTTGGGTATTTCTCTTAATGGGTAAGTCTGATGCAAGAGTAATATTTCAAAAAATTTACAAAATGATTCAAACTCAATTTCAGGCTTGCATAACAAATTTTGGGGTGATATTCTAATAAACTGTTAGGATATTTTGTCCTTCATCATGACATTATACATCAAAGTTCGTGTCATCATACCCCTCAACAAAAGGGTGTGGCTAAACAAAAAATAAACATCTACTCGAAGTTGCTCCGGCTATTAGTTTCCACACTAAAGTTCCAAATTATCTTTGTGGAGATTCTATTCTAACAGCTACTTATTCAATTATTAATAATCAGTTACCATCACGAATTTTGAACTTTTAAACTCCCCTTACTATTAAAAAAAATTCCTCATTCCCATTTGATCACAGATACCCCACTCAAAATATTTGGCAGCTTAGCCTTTGTTCATAATCATGATTCCAAAATCTCGAAACTAGAACATTAAGCTATTAAATGCATATTTGTTGGATATCCTGCAAACCAACAAGGATACAAATGTTTTGATCCCGCTACAGAAGGAATTTTGGTTTCTACGGATGTCACATTCTTTGAAGGTCAGTCATATTACACATCTCATCTTCAGGGAGAGAACTGTAGTTCTAGCGAAGATGACTTTTTAACCAATTCAAATTTCAAAGTTCAATTTGAAAATAATGAAAAATTTGAGCATAGTATGCAAGATCATATTCCAACTGACACGGTAGAGGTGGGTAAGAGATGTTTTTATACCATGAGAAGAGGTGCAAAGAGAGGGGGAGACACTGCTCCAGTAACAGGCCATGAATCAACTCCAATGCCTAATCCTGAAACACACAATGAACCATCAACAATCCTTGACACTCCCAACGCCAGGAAACCCCAACATAATTCCCCCCAATGATATTGATCTTCTCATTGCTCGAAGAAAAGGTACTCAAATGTGCACAAAACATTCACTCTCGAACTTCGTCTTTTATCATATTACTCTTTTATCTCTTAGATGGATACCATTGGTGTTCGTAACAATGTATAGGAAGCCCTTAAGATACCTGAGTGGAGAGAATCAATTCATGGGGAGATGAGAGCTCTGGAGTAGAATGACACTTGCTAGAATGTTGTTTTACTCAATGGTAAGTCAATTGTAGGATGTAAGTGGGTCTTCATTGTGAAATACAACTCTGATGGGTCCTCAAAATGATACAAAGCTCACTTGGTTGCTAAAGGATTTACCTAAACATATGGAATTGACTACAATGAAAATCTCTCTCTCTCTCTCTCTCTCTCTCTCCCTCCCTCCTGTTGCTAAACTTAATACGATTCGAGTTATTCTTTCCATTGTTGTTGATCTAGTTGGCCATTGAATCAACTGAATGTAAAGAATGTGTTTTTAAATGAGGACTTAGATAATGAAATATATATGGAGTCTCCACCTGGTTTTACTACTGAATTTGGATCAAAAGTTTACGTGTTAAAGAAATCACTTTACGGGCTAAAACAATCCCAATAACGTGGGTTTGAAATATTCACAAAATTTGTCAAAAGCACAAGGCTATATGTCAAAGATAATCTGATCATACTTTGTTCACCAAAAAATCCAATATAGATAAGATCTCTATACAAATTGTTTATGTTGATAGACATTATATTAACAAGAAATGACATAGAAGAGATGAACATATTGAAGGAAAGAATGGCAAAGGAAATTGAGATAAAATGCGACGCTTGAAATACTCTTGGAATGGGGGTGGCAAGGTCCAAAAGAGAAATCATGGTTTCTCAAAAAAAAAAATATTTTGGATCTCTTGAAAGAAAACGGGATAAGTGGTTGCAAACCTCATATACAAGAATTTGCTAAACTAGGAGACATCAGAGATGGGGTTCCAGTTAATACATGAAGATATCAAGACTAGTTAGGAAACTAATCTCTCTCTCTCATACTCAACTTACCATTGCCTTCGCAATAATTATTGCGAGTCGGTTTATGCACTTACCTTTTGCAGATCATCTTGAAGTTGTATATCGAATTCAGAGATACGTAAAAGGAAGTCCAGGGGAAATGATTGTTTTAAAAAAAAAAATGAAAAAAGAGAAATAGAGCTATACAATGATGCAGACTGGGCAAGATCAATCACTGACTGAAGCTCTACCTCAGGGTACTGCACATTCTTATGGGGTAATTTGGTGACTTGGAGAAAGTAAAAAAAACAAGATGTTGCTAAAAACAGTACAAAGCATAATTTAGATCCATGGCTCAAAGAGTGTGTGAGTTGTTATGGCTAAAAAAAGTTGTGGAAGAACTAAACAAGACGAAGACATATTATGATAATAAAGCAGATATTAGTATTATTCACAATCATGTGTTGCATGAGAAGATCAAACTCATCGAAATTGACAAGCACTTCATCAAAGAGTAACTCGAATAATGTGTAATCTGCTTTCCTTTTGTTCCCAATACTTTGCAAGTGGTTGATATCCTAACTAAGAGACTATCAAGGCAAGTCTTCGAAGCACAATTCAGCAAGTTGGAATGATAAATAACTTTTTTACGAACTTGAGAGGATTGTTTAGGGATGGCAACGGAACAGGTTTAACCAAACTCAGGACCCGCCCCCGCTACAGTAAAAAACAAGAGCCCCACCCCCCAAGAACTCGGCGGGTTCAACCCGTCCCCACCCCAGAAAACGGAATCCAAAGTTTTTTTTTTCATAACTCAAATATGATTGAAGTGAAAAACACCAAACAAAAGTAACAAAATCAAAAGTTACCACTAAATATGCTAAAAGTTCAAGATAACAAATGGATCGAGATCCCATATGGAGACAACCATCATCCTGTCAAATTATAATTAGTTCTACATAGACATGAGAGACGACAAACAAGAAAAAAAATCCGAACACCTTATATTTAATGTTAGCTGCAATGATAAACATCATTCTTCTCACACAGTTATCATAGCCATATCCATTGTAAAAAATTTAAAAAAAATTAATTTGTATAGCTGGTGGATCCGGGGAGGGTTTCGCGAAACCACATATAACACACATGTATATGTAAAGATTACACACAACTTAAAAGCATGATGTATGTGTAACTTTTACATATACATGCGTGTTATATGTGGTTTAACGATATTATTTGGGGCTCGATTATAAATAATTCTATATCTTTACATTTATCTAGCCTTTATTTTGTTCTATACAGAGGAATTTGAGTTGAACGTGAATTTGAGATTAGATCTAACAGAAAATATAATCAATAATATCGAGAATCATGTGAGTCTAACGCGTGCTTCTTGCCATTAATTTAAAAATGTGCTGAGCATTTATGTGTGACTCACAAGTAATAGTGTATAAAGAACAATTAGTCACATATGTACTCTAGTTCAGATCAGCTCAGGAATCCAATGCCAGAATTCTTCAAAACCTACTAGTTCTCATGTACAACTACGCTTACATTACAAAAAAACGGGCACAAGTCACCCGTTCAAACGTTAATAAGAATTTCGATCGTTTCTCCGAGGATCGGTTGAGAAATATAATACATTATGTAGAAAGCAGAGGCGCGACGAAGAGCTCAAGAAGCAGTTTCCCCCGCCTCTCTCCTCAGTAATTCCTGAGAAGCCAAAGAAACATATATAACTTCACTTGTTCCAACCAATAGAGTGCAGAAATACTTTTTGAATTACACCGGATAGAAGGTGTGTGCATGGTTAATCGAGAGCAGGAAATTTCCTATCTCAGCAAATTGAGAAATATTATCAGTCGATGTTCTATGTTTCCTCTCCTCCTTTTTAGAGGAACAAGTATCCAATTTCATAATAGCATTTCAATCACCTGCTATGCTGATGTCTAGCAAACTAATTGAACGATAGAAAAATGAATCATATATTTTTACAGGTTTTCATGAACAGTGTGTGCAACAACGTATGGCCTAAGTTGAACAAATTGTGCATCATCATTAAAACAAACTACCAGATGATTTAGTTGCTCGGAAATTAATGAATATTGGTATATAATGGAAGTAATGAAATGGTAAATATTGTTGATTTTCTTAGTGCGGGAAAGCTCTGAATCTGAAGATTATCTTGTTTAATAATTCAGGTAAAGAGTAGGGGAAGTACTGCTTTTCAAAGATTACACCTTACAAAAATTCTGGCGTACCAGTTTCATAGCACATACGGACTGGCGCTGCCTTGCTTTCTTCTCACGTTGGCACTCTGTACACCAGCTGGAGAAATCTTTCTGATACTTTCTCAGCTCTCTAAACACAGAACTGCAGGAAGAAGGAAATAAAGTCAAGAATACAAATTGCTATCCTTAACGAAAACTCTAAGAACAGACGTACGTTCCATAAGTTAGATTCCCAACTCCAAAAAATTCCAGTTTTTGGACTACACAGAAATACTTAGAAATAAAGGGCTTACAGATAATAGAAGAAATATACCAGTAGAATCACTATAATAAAATAAATGGACTATAGCCTTGTCCCAAAATATTATATCTTGGAGAGACGATACCATCTATTGGTAACAGAAGTTGATCGAAATAGGAAGATTTCACACTGCATTATGATTGCACTCGCTCTTCTAATTATCTTTATTATCATTTTTCACTGATGACAATGACCACACAAATCCTCAAATCTTCCTTCTGGGAGAGCCATGTTTACTAGGTCCTAAAAGCCCAGGCAGTGGAAGATATAGAGGGAAGGGGGGGAGGGAGCTTTTTTACCTTCTGCACCATAACAATAAGTTAGTCCTATTCCCTGATGTGGTGGCCCTAGCACCATGCCGATGACGACCACGATGAAGAACTGCATGCCCTGGAACGTGCGCATAATCGAATATTTCCTGGACAAATATCATTGTTGTACAAGCCAATTAAACCATCAAGCATCATTACAATATGCTATATTAGCAAAGTTTCTGCCTCAAAGGTTAAGAGACAATATAAATTCCGGGAGTTACAGCTCCAGGATTAAGAGGTAAAAGAACTCAAAATTTCTGCTGTTCTCAGCCTAAGTCACATAATCCTCCTACCCCCTCCACGCACTGGCGCTCCGGCCCAAACTGGCGAACTCGGTGCGCGTGCGGCGCATTAAGACGACTTAAGAATTTCTAGTTCGCGCACTAAGATTTTATAATTCGCGCACTAAGATTTTATAATTCGCGCACTAAGATTTACTAAGTCGCGCACTAAGTTCCTAAGTCTTGTTAATCCTCCTTAATTCTCCGATTTTTTTTTTTGTAATTATAAAAAAAAATTCTTCGATTTTGGGTTTAGATTAATTTTTATGGTTTCTAGGTATTTCGGGTTGGTAAGAAAATTATATTATATGGTAAATAGATAGATAATGAATCATGAAAAGACATAATAACATATGAAAGATTAAAATATGTGATAAAAGAAAGTATGTTAAATCTGTGATTTTGTAACATTTTTGCGGAGTAAATAATAATAAATTTAATATCTTAGTTTTTTGCATGAAAATTAATAGAATGAACTTTATAAATAAAACTTTTATTTTTATTGAGTTAATTTAAATGTTTATATTAGTCATTTCATAAAGTAATAATATAAGTCTCCGGAAATAATATGAGTCATTTTTAATAAATTCATACTATTACCAAACATGTTGAAATAAATATGAACAATTTGGTTTCATTTTTCAAATTCGTTATTTTATATCTTAAAATAAAACAAAACTTTAATACTTCATTTCTATTTCTACAATATATTTTTGGAGAATTCTTACTAGACGAACGATCAAATACAAGATTCAAATTACGTTGTATCACTGGCTATAACATTTTTGCAAAGCTGCAAATGTTAGATTCTTCAATAAAATCTAATTTTAATGTTCTTTAAGAATGGTAAAGCTGCAAACACCAAAGTTGTTAAGAACTTCATACTGTAAATTTGTAAATAATATAATAATGATGTGAGTTTGTTAAATATGATGTATATTATGTATGTTTAACTTCATTTCATCAGTGTGTATGTATATATATTTATTTATTTATTAATTTTAATAGGCGCATTAAGGCGCACCCGCACTCAAATGTTTTGCAAATTGACGCATTCACGCATCCGCATCTGCTCCCGCATCAGACTTATGTGACTTAGTTCTCAGCTACTAAAGGTCAAAGGTAACGTGAAGGTGAGTAACATTCCATCCATTTACTTCAAGTACAAAATGGGACTTTTGTTACGAGTCTCACAGAACAAGATGTGTAGCACAGTAAACCAGTTTTCCACAGTTTAGTCACCAACAAGCAATCAAATAAACAGATAAAAGGAAACCAGAAACAACACAGACAATTAATTTTCATCTTGATTTTATTTGGTCATTGGTCACTATTTCCGAGAAGCATAAAACATGAAGTCTTCCATATTAGTAATATGAAATGATCAA
This sequence comes from Haberlea rhodopensis, assembly GCA_907163345.1. Taxonomy (NCBI): domain Eukaryota; kingdom Viridiplantae; phylum Streptophyta; class Magnoliopsida; order Lamiales; family Gesneriaceae; genus Haberlea; species Haberlea rhodopensis. The sequence goes on along the minus strand of CAJQUN010000636.1, from coordinate 185,605 downwards.
GCATGTCGGCAGTTTCAATTATAATCGACAAAAAGTATCAGTGTCATTTCAATGATATAAAATTAATTATTTTCCAGAGAGACCTATTCTAAGGGGGTCAAATATGAAACTCAAGTCAAAATGACTCACCTGTGACTGTGTTTCCGTATTTACATGATTTTCACATCGCACTCCGCGAAAATAGAGTTCGCCCCCGGAAAATTGTTTCCCTAAGCAGACATTCAAGGTGACTTCTGTATCATCCACATGAAAACCTACAAACATGATTCCAAGAGAATAACTTTTAGCAAGAAGATCTATGAGATTGCCCAGAAATTTTCTGTATCCAAATTGGAGCATGTCTTACAGAAATATCAGTATGATGGTTGTTACTCGACTGTATCGGCTATTGATTTTATGTTATTGATAACACAATCATTTAAATACTACTGAGTCTCAACAAGATGATTAACCAAATTCCTAGCAATGAAACAATTAGGCAGTGTATATAGTATATTCTACAAGAGAGAATAATTGCAAGTAATGGCATTTAGGCAAGATAACCACAAATATCTATACAAAAGTGACCACATAACATATTTAAGAAAATTGCGCTGAAAAAAGAGAATAACATCTTTATGAAAGGCATAAATTTATATATTAAAAATAAAAAAGTAGCACTTTCCTGAAAGCTTCTTGTTACATCAGACAAAAATCATGTCATGACAATAAAAGATAAAAAAAAGTATACGTGATAAATATGACTATTCCTACTTGAATCATAAAATCATAAAGAACACCCAAATGAACCCCATAAATTAGCTGTATCTATCACTACATGATATTTCAGACCAAAAACTTTAATCTAAATTACATTGATAGAATGTAATTGTTTCCTTTCCTCGTAATTTGGAATTTGAGTACCCATTGTACTCATACGAAATAAATTTTTTTTCAGACCAAAACTATGTAGACCACTAAGGATTAAGTTCTAACAATCAATAGAATTTTTACCTTCCCTACATTATTTCTAAGACAGCAAACATACGATGTCCTATTCAGAGTCCATTAAGAGGTAAGTGGGTGAACTAAACTCGCCAACTAAACAAGATTACAGTTTGCCTCTGACAGAAGCAGTACTCGGTGATTATAGCGCCCTTGCCATAATTGTTGGAGCTCGTCGTTAAATTACTTAATTCAAGTTGCCAAGCGGTAACCAGCCAAATAGACTGATGCTTAAAAACTATTCTAGCAACCTGTAACCAATATAGGATGAGATGATACAGTACTGTAAAAAGAATTACACTATAATGTTCAAAATCTTTCAAAGTACAGATTGATGCAGAGTTAAGAAAAGAGCAACTTGAACAGAAATCACCTACCCATATCCACGTCTCTATCCATCCCATACTGAACAACAAAACCATGATGAGCATCAAGCGTTGATCCACCAACCTCAGGAAAGAAAACTACACACCATATTCCTCGTAGCAGATTAGTATTGAAACCATACTCACTCAGGTATATTTATTATTATAGGCAGAAGAATGGTCACCTTTTGATATCGGGCATATAAAATCTTCCATGACCTTATTAAGCATGGTTTCCATACCAAAATCATCAAGAACGGCACCATACTTGTTCATTGTATTAGGTCTCATGATCCTGAATTTAGTCTCATGGACCCATTTTTCAAAATTTTCAACCTAGGAATCAGAACCTGATAAGAGAACATAAAATCTAAACTACTAGGAAAACTGGATTAGAAAGTTTAATGATGACTAGAACAGAAAAATTACCTCAGCCTGCAACATTTCACACAATCTTGGTTGCAGCATTTCAAAGGTGAAAACTCCAGGAGAGGGCTCGGACATAATATTTCTGAACCCCGTCTCGGTGTTCTCGTTGATTGCCTTAAGAAACGAAGGGACAAAGAAGTCTGCAGCATGCATAGTATAAAGTTCCCTGTGCAGACGCTGATAAGACAAAGCCAATTAGAATAGCTGATTGTGAATTTTATATGTATATCATGGCATTTGGGGAAAGGGGAAAGAGAGAAGTTCAGGAGCCACATTTTTTATGCATAGAGTAATCACGAAAGTTAATATTGACATACTAAATACCAAGACCTAGTGTTCCATAGAATGTGAGGCATTTAGTGTCAACTCAACTAATGGGAGGATAAAAAATGTGACAACACAGACTATAGCGAGTTTATCATGTACTTTTTTCATCTTTTAACCATCACTTGGCAAGCACATTCCTTGTTATGATTCCACACAGCACTACAAGAATGTGAAGGAAGGTAATAAGGTTGGGATATCCTTGGGAAGCCATAAACCAGAAAAGTTGGCCTTTAGAACTATCACTCCAGCTTCTTAAAAAAAAATGTTTACATTTATATTCAAATATAAAACATCTTCTATTTAAAAAAAAAACAGCTTCTATTTAAAAAAAAAAAACAAGTAAACACACTCTGATTGATAAAAATGTCTTTATGATATAAGAGTATATTTGGATACTAAAGTTTTTAGACCAGAAGCACTTAACTTTTTCAGCACGTGGATGGTTTTTCCCAAAAAAATAACAATTAAAAAACCAGAAGTTGGATCATATGCCTTTTGCTTTAGCTTTTCCTTAAAACTGTTTTTTTTAAATGATTTTTCACTACTTTACCCAATCACAAACTGCTTCCGTTTTTTATTAAAAAAATGTTTACTCAATAAAGCACTTTTTAGGCTAGTGCTTCTCTATCTAAACTGACCTTAAAGGCAAAAATGTTCAAACTAGCCCCCTGTGACTCGTGTTCACATTATAGGCTATATTAAGCTGCATGAGCCAGCTACTAATAGATGAGTTAGTGCCATCCAAAGTGGACCACCATGGCATCAACTTCTCAAGAGTTGGAAATGTTATGATTCCACATTGCCTCTACAAGAAATGAGAGTTGGAAATGTTATGATTCCGCATTGACTCTACAAGAAATTGTGGAGTGGGTAATGACATTTGGAGGTTATCCCATCTAGAAGGCGAAATGAGAGTTGGAAATGTTATGATTCCACATTGACCCTACAAGAAGTGAGAGTTGGAAATGACATTTGGAGGTTATCCCATCTAGAAGGGTGTTATTTATGGTTTGGACCCTCTTCTTGGATGTATAGCCTAACATTCCTAGTAAAGTAAATATATCCTCCAACCCATCAGCATGAATGTTCCCAGCCCATTGTGGAGGCACAACTTCCCTAGATAACATTCCTTAGCTATCTATCAATTTCATAAAATGTAGAAAAATAAATATCAAAGTTTGGAGGGACAAGGGATTGATAAGCCTTCCATAGTTCCATCAACGCCTACCCCCACACAAAAGGGTCAATATCATTTGAAGATTTTTCTAATATAATGGTTGTAGCATTGAACATGTGCCGACAAAATATGAAATACCAACAGCAAAAAAGTATTTATAAATGTTAATTAACCATGAATAAAACTAATTACACTATCAGCAGCTTACAAGTTTCATGCCCGCCATACCTGATAGTTGGATACAATCTTCTGCCTGTACTCTCTGTGCTTCTGAAGCTGTTCAAACACAGCAGTCAAAGATTCTCAATCAGCATCTAATAATATGTCGAGAGATATTACACACAGTTAGAGAGAGATGGAGAGGGTCCAAGAGAGATGGAGAAACAGATTCCAACGGAGCACACAGCAAACATGCAATAGAGTACACCGCATAATTTGAGAATTTAAGATCCATACAAACTATCTGTTTTGAGTGGTAAGACAGAGCATGAGTGGAGCTAAACTTTTCACGAAGCTTATGGAGGAGGACTAAAATCAGGATTTTTAATGCCTGAATGGCTCGTTTACACCACGAACGTGTACCCACAATTTCATGCTGGTGAAACATGCACTATTCCGCACGCACTCAAAGACTAAGGCCTAGTCCATAAGATACCCAGACACTTAATCACTTAAGTTCTCTAACCTCCAATGTCCAAATTTGCAATAAAAACTACCCTGGCATTTCCTTGGATTTTTAACATTTCTAATACGCAAACAACACAATTGCATCTTGTTTAAAAACATGATTCCCCCAATCATTAAATGTTCGACCTATTTAACTTTAATACATCACACTACCAATTTATAAGTACATAATTCAATTCCTTCTACACACACATGGGTGAACTCTCTCAAATCTTCTGCTACACTGGATGTTGTGGTTATCCTGAGCAATTGCAATAATGTGTTAGCAATTGTGCGCATTGTGAAGTTATCGATCCATTGTAAGTCATATGACACATGGCAATAGTTTCAGCTACTGTATCAGAAGCAGAAGATTAGACAAAAATTATATCTTTGTCCAACAACGGCATAATGAGTAATTATTACATGCATCAATTTTACGATTAGGTGTTGGTAGATACCTCCCTCCATTGAGAATATTCTCACCCAACATCATTGAGAATATTCCCGATTGATGTTGGATGGGGGTAGTGTTCCCAATTGATGTTGAATGGGGTAGTGTTGGATGGATCTACCATAGAGCACTACCCATTCTCGAGATTGGAAAACTCAACTGGGCTGCCAATCCAGTGAAAGATGTGCATGTGTTTCCGGACCTTTCTCCTATCATACAACTTGAAAAAAACTTACTCAAATAGTGTTTTTCCTCCACAACAATAAACATGGTTAGGCCATATAGTTGCGGAGGCAACCATTCCAATCCATGGACATTTGAGGAAGTGGTCACAATTGCGGATTTTTTAAAAAAAATATTGGAAATTTCTGGGAAAATATTTATTAAAAACCGTTCCACTACGGCAGAAAAATCAGTGATACACCAATACATCCGTTCTTGGAACTTTGTCCCGTCACCTCGGTTCCCATTCCAGAATTTCACTGCGGTGACGGCGAACCATGAAGTCATGAATACCACACAGAAACAAACGGACGTCATCTCAAATAAAGTGCAAAAACGCAAATGAGGTATAAGTAATCGCATTCACCCTAACGCGCTCGTTTTCGGGGTAATAACGGACGAGGATATCTCGCATGTACGAAATCTTCACATCCCGCGTCTGGAGGATGAGATTTGGCGGGAGGTATCTCTCCAGCGAGCTGAAAACCAACGGGTTAAAATCAAGGTCCAAATCCTCATAATTCTCGGGCTTGTGATCAGCATAAGGGTTCAACCTCAGCCTGTGCGTCTCATATGGCGGCACCGCCACCACGCCGTGCTGCTGACTCACGCCGTTGACGCTGCCGTTGTTTCCATTGTCATGTAGCGCTTGGCCCCCACCTGTGGTGGGATTTCCTGATGGTGGTGGTGGTGAGTTCTCATCAACCCACGTTTCCAGGGACGCCGATGCTGCTGCGCCGTCGAGAGACATGGGGAAATTTTTTGTAGAGAAAACGGGGTTAATCTGTATAATATAGGGATAATATAGAGATTAAAGCAGCATTTTCGTTGAAGAATCGAAGAAATGGCGGATTAGGGTTTTCAGATGTGGTGGTCGGGCCTCGGGGGTGACTAATGACCGAGATACACCGACTACGGTCGAAGGCCTTTCTTCTAAAAAAATTTAAATCGTGTTTTAGTTTGGGTAACAAATTTGGATTTGAAATCCTTATGGTTCGCCTACCATTTCTAAAATAAGAAAGTTATCATCCTCAATAAAAAAAATTCTTTATATTTTTATTGGATGTCCAATTGCCCCCGACAAGGGTTTGAAACTACTCTAGATCGAAATCGGAACAATCTTTTAAAAAAGAAAATTAAAAAGAAAATTGAAGATAAATGCATATTTACAAAATATTTTTCAACTAAATTCGATACAACATTATATTTTCATATAATTTCACTTTCCAATAAACTTTATTAAAATAAGTCAATTTTCTTCCCCAAAGAAGCCTTTTGTTATCCGTCTCATTTTTCATATTTTCCGTGAGGAAACACTAGTTTGAACATGGATTCCAGTTTTTCATTCATTTTTTGTTTAATAGTTAATGCATCTGCAAAGTGTTTCGATTTTAATGTTGATGAAATATCTTTTATGTATTATATCCAAGACACATGATTGTTGTTTGAGTAATGAATGAAATATGAGGAATATGTTTCTATTATATAGAATGATTGACGCTAATTTGCTGGCGGTGGATGTTTGTTTAATCTAAAGTGGCATTTTTTGAGCCTCGGCGGGAAATAGGGTTCATATGTTGTCGATCTATTGGTAAAGGTGGTAGAATCTGGTGGTGTAAATAAAATAAGTGCATATCAAGACTCAAGCGGTGCACGTGAGTTAACTGCACCGATACAATCCGGAGGTACATGCGAGATTAGTGCACCGCGGTGCATGCGAGAGATGTGCACTGATAGACACAGGAGGTGCACGCGGTGCAATCGAACTAGGTTGTAGCTCATCTTTAGGTTCAGGATATGATTCAGATCATCGAAGATGTAATGTTAAAGGCAATGAGAAGTTGATGTTATGTTCTGGTTGGTCAACAATTATTAGTAGGGTGTGTCAAAAGTTTAGAAGTGTTCAGATGAATTGAGTAAATATTCGGTGGAAATTGGATTTGATTTCAGCTATATAAAAAACATTAAGGGTATGGTAGTAGCAGAGTGTGCTAGGAAGCATGTTGATGGTTGTGGTTCGTTTGTGAATGCCAATATTTTACGTATAAATGAATCTTTCTACATAAAGAAATTGAATAACATCCACACTAGCGTGTTGAGAGTCATGAAAGACAAATAAAAAATGATGAGTTCGGATTTAATATCAGAAATTATTGGTGAACGAATCAGTGTCAACTAAACTTTTCCTGTTGTCTCTATAATAGAGTAACGAAAAGAGATTAAAGTTTGGATATCACATATATTATGGAGAATGTTAGGTCTGATGCTTTTGAAAATTATGATGAGTCATTCCAGGAACTGAAATGATATGCGATGAGGCAAAAATTATCAATGTTGGAAGTTTTGTGGGCTTGAAGTTGATGACACTAACCAACTCTGTCGTTTGTTTGTGTCATTTCGTGCTTGTATCTATGGTTTTAAATTGTGTCGGCCAATATTATTCCTTGATGAAACTATTTGGAAATCCCATTTGAAGGGCACACTTCTGTCGGCCATTGCAATGATGAGGATCAATGTATTGATTTCTGACTAATTGTGTTGAATTTTGTTTTGTATTGGTGCATCAGTTGCTCACCGATTGCTTTAAAATTAAGTGAATCAGTGGTGTATGAAAAATGTGCACCTCTAAATGTCATATAAGTGCACTAGATAACTTAATTTGTATTATTAACTCATAATATGTCTTGATTTTGTTGTAGGTATGCTCCCCTTGGCTTTTGTTGTTGTGAACTCCGAGAACTACGATAATTGGTCTTGGTTTTTGTCTTATTTTGAGCAATATTTTAGATACTGGTGAAGATATTGTACATAAATCCTATCGAAATGTTGGTTTGATAGAGGCTTTACCTGCTATGTTTGAACCTTTTTCCGAAACATTTTCTGCCTTTATCATTTAAATTACAACATGTGGGACAGATATGTTGCGTTTTTCCAACAAGTTTAGGGATAGGATGTGTTTCTTGTTAGATGAATGTGCATATTCATCTACAGTGGCTATTTTCGATGAGAAACTTGTTGTTTTGAAACGAGAATGTGGATCAATTATGGAAGAGATTTTACAGGGACTATCTATGGAAAAATGGGCAAATGCTTACTCATCTAGCATTCAATATGGCGAGATGTTTTCGAATACAGTCGAGTCTTTAAATTCCTTGAAATTAGATGCAAGGGGTCTTCTTATTACTCATATGGTGGATTGTATAAGGGTCAAACTGATGTGCTAGTTTTCCAATCGTAGATCAATGACAGCACGATGGAATGGGGTTTTGTGCACTATGATGAAAAATAAATTGGCTTCTTATGAAAATCAGGGTCGTGCGTGGAATGTCAAGATGTCTTCTGATTGCTGTTTTGAAGTGTTTTCATATCCTTTAGTTACCGTGCGCTGTGCGCCTTGACATCTGTACATATATTTGCCACCAGTGGCAGCTTGATGAATTCTCGTGTCCACGTGCAATTGTTGTATTTAGGAGGAATAAGATGTCCATCGATGAAGTAGTTGATGTTTATTTCCATATTCATATCTATAAGAATTGTGATGAATGTGTTATTTTGCCGATTCCAGGATGTTCAAGGGCTGATTTTGCTCCAATTGAAATGGAACAAATGTTTTGCCTCCACAAATGAAATGGCAACTCGGTCGTCCAAAGAATAGGAGAATTAGATCCAAAGGTCATTAGACAGATGTGTTGTAGTCGTTGTCATATATATGAGCACGATACGAAGACATGTAAGGAACCTATTTGATGATTTTGTAAGTTTACCTTGAAAAAGTTTACATTCAAACATGTAATGTATGAGTTTAGTTTATTTTTTTTATTTCTGTAGAATGAAAGAATATGTGTGTGTGCGTCAAATGAGTCTACAAGTGCATGCATAATAAGTGCACATATAGACTCGATCGGTGCATGTGGATTGAGTGCACCTAAATCGCTTAAAGTTACGCATGGGATTAATGCACCTGTTATGTCTAGCGGTGCATGCAGACACCTAAGTGACATAAATGTGCACGTGAAATTAGTGCACCTTGTGTGTCTATCATGTAAATGGGATAAGTGCACCGTTAGACTTAAGTGATGCGCGCTTTATAAGTCAGTTAAAAACACTAAACCAAGTGCACTGCCTTCATGTTCCCTGTGCACTAAAACATTAAAAACAATAACATAATCAATAAACCAATTGAAATTGACCATGACAAGTGCACCAGTAGAAAATTTGAACCTTTTAGTATATATTTTTTAATAAAAATAAAAAATTATTTGCTAATAATTGGAGTTCTTTTTACATATTTACAATAAAAAAAATAAAAAAATATAGTTGTTTGTTACAACTTACAAGCTATATACATTTAGAAGAAATTAGAATATAGTTATTGTATGTCTAGTTTTCCTCTAATTATTTATTTATATTCATGCACATGAAGAAGGCACGGTCCAATGACCAACATTTTTATTGATATGCTTAATTGTATTGTTCAATTTCATACGTCTGTTCAGTCGGACTGAATTGCACTCATGTCGAAACAGGACTCTCCTCAATATGTTTCTTCATCTTTTCTCCGACGTAATCTTTTTGTGTTTTGGAAGACGAATCGATATCAATTTGTTAGTTTTATCATATTTTTGAAATTTTAAATAGCTTTAGCTGTAGTATAACTTATAATTATTTTTGCTCTTTCGAAGTAATAATTCGCCTCTTCATTTCGTGGTCGTTTAGAATTGTAATGTGTTCACTTACATTCTTGAATGTCAACAAGCAGTGTCCAATGATACTCTCATACGTTATGAGTCTTTTTTGGCTCAGGCAGTTTTTTATTTATAAATCGATCTGCCACATCTCTGTGGTAGATTCCCAATGAAATCTTTGCGACGTATGCTGTGAAGTAGTATCAAAACATTGATTGTTTGTAAGTATGATGTGTAAATTATGATGTGTAAATCTTCAATCTTAAAAAACCAAATACAATAAGTAGTTGAGTTTTATACCATAATTTGTGGGCCAAAAATTATTAATATTAATCCATTATAAGTAAACAAGTTGGTTATTCATGATAATTAATTAATCCTGGTATTATTTCTGCAAGTAAATACACACATATAGTGTACGATATTTTAGAGAAGTATACTAATATTTTAAATTTTTTAAAATTTGGGTTCCTTTATATAACATAATAAATTTTGATAGTGTAATTTTATCATAAAAATAAAAAAGCTGATTAAATGGTATTTTTTTCTAAAAAAATAAAAGTAAAAGTCTCAAACGTCGTCGTTTCACTAGTGATCTCCACCGCACTTTCAGTATTCTCTCCCTCTCTCTCTCTCAAGTCTCAATCTATAAGAAGTATTTTGTCCACTCTCTCACAAACCCTAGCAGGCTCTCTTGTTTTTTACCCTTTTGTTCACTCCTTTATCTATCTACTCAACAATTCTGCCGCCATGGCTTCTCGGAGGCTGGTAGCCTCATTCCTCCGATCCTCCGCCGCCCGTGCCTCCAGATCTCCATTCTCCGCCATGCCTAAACCCAGACCGCTGCACCGTCCCTCACCCGCCGGTCACTTCCTACACCGGTTTGCTGCTCACTACGCCACATCATCCTCCGCCGCCGCATCCCCATCCGCTCCTACTCCTTCCACCGGTGGTCCATCTGGGAAGGTCATCGATGAGTTTACCGGCCAAGGCTCGATCGGGAAGGTGTGCCAGGTCATCGGAGCCGTTGTCGATGTGAGGTTTGACGAGGGTTTGCCTCCGATTTTGACGGCGTTGGAGGTCTTGGATAATCAGATCAGGCTCGTTTTGGAGGTGGCGCAGCACTTGGGTGAGAATGTGGTGAGGTGTATTGCTATGGATGGGACTGAAGGGTTAGTTCGAGGCCAGCGTGTGCTCAATACCGGATCCCCCATCACGGTGAGCCACAGATGCTTGTCTCTTTTTTTCCCCGATTGATTTTTCGAGATGGAATTTGTATCTTTTGGGGATTGTACGATGCTTGATTTTTATTTCTTTGGAAACACTTGGGTTCTTAGAGCAGAACTAGATTTTGACGTGATTTGAGCTTAGCTTGATTTAGATCAATCAGGTTTTTAGGTTCATTCGTAGTATGGGATTGATTGGATTTGACTTCTTTGTTTGGCGTGGCAAGACCTATTTTTCTTTCATGCGTTTTCCCGACGACCAAACATGAACTCGAGGTGTCTTTATATGCAACGATAACGTCATGTATTAGTTTGTCATGAGATGTATTTTGGGGGGGCAATTTATTTTTCACTCTCTTCATTCATTCATTCATAGGTGCCTGTTGGTAGAGCTACTCTTGGACGCATCATTAACGTCATTGGAGAGCCTATTGATCACAGAGGCGACGTTAGTAAGTGCCTTTCTTCTCTTTTTTATTTTGTCTGTATCTGGGCAAATTTTAACTGCTATGTTACTTTTGGTCCGTAACACTTGAGTAAGTAAATAAAAGTTTTGGCTTTACTGACAAAATGAACGATGTTGCAGAGACTGAACACTATTTACCAATTCACCGTGAAGCTCCTTCATTTGTTGAGCAAGCAACAGAGCAACAAATTCTTGTCACTGGTATCAAGGTGCTTTCTGAATTCTAATCATACTAAGATTTTGATGGCAGTTGTTCTCATTGATGTTATTTTCCATGGTGCGCTTGGAAATCGTTGGAGTTTTGAGCTGGATGTAAAACTATATTGTTTTTTTTTAATATCCCAGGTTGTGGACCTTCTTGCACCTTACCAAAGAGGAGGGAAAATTGGCTTATTTGGTGGTGCTGGTGTAGGAAAAACTGTGCTTATCATGGAACTGATTAATAATGTTGCAAAGGCTCATGGTCTGTTCCTTTTTTTTTTTGATGCATTATATAGGCTTTTTTGTTTCTTGGGCATATCTGACTCTTTTATTTGCCTCGTCAGGTGGTTTCTCTGTCTTTGCTGGTGTAGGAGAACGAACTCGAGAGGGCAATGATTTGTACAGAGAAATGATTGAGAGTGGTGTTATTAAGCTAGGTGACAAGCAGGTCTGCATGTATCAAGTTTCATGATTGTTTTATCAATTTGATCATCCTTTTTGTTTCCTTATTTTTTCTTCTTATACTCGTTATCAGGCTGATAGCAAGTGTGCCCTTGTTTATGGTCAAATGAATGAACCCCCTGGTGCTCGTGCTCGTGTGGGACTTACTGGATTGACAGTGGCTGAACATTTTCGAGATGCAGAAGGGCAAGATGTGCTCCTCTTCATTGACAATATCTTCCGTTTTACTCAGGTAGGTTTGATACTTTTTGGAGGTGTAAACGAACTCAATCGAGCCAACTATGAAGAAAATTTAAGGTTCAAATTCGTTCGAGTTCGCTTGAAAGAATCGAACATTTCTGCGAGCTATTCGAATTATTGTTCGAAAATAAATGCTCTAAATATAATTATCTTATAATTAATAAAATAGTAGAGCTCATGAGCTCGAATTTGCCTCGAAAAAAGTTCGAGCATATTCGAGTTTGGCTTGAATTCGATAATATCGAATACGAATCAAATAATTTTCTAGTCGGCTTGATTCGTTTTGCACTCCTGGTGTTTATGATCATCTCGAACAGTTCTTTGCAATGTGGCACAATATACCTGTCTCTTATCATTATAAACTCTTGCAGGCTAACTCAGAAGTGTCTGCTTTGCTTGGGCGTATCCCTTCTGCCGTCGGATATCAACCTACTTTGGCTACCGATCTTGGAGGCCTTCAAGAACGCATTACCACGACTAAGAAAGGTTCCATTACATCCGTGCAAGCCATTTATGTTCCAGCTGATGACTTGACAGATCCTGCCCCTGCTACCACATTTGCTCACTTGGATGCCACAACTGTGTTATCTCGACAGGTATATTAGGCCTCTTAAAGTTGCTTAAGGAAACGTTATTGACAATCCATGATTTGAATGTTGCTATTCTTGTTGCTGTTTGGATTAGATTTCTGAGCTTGGTATCTATCCTGCTGTCGATCCTCTCGACTCAACATCTCGTATGCTTTCCCCTCATATTCTGGGAGAGCAACACTACAACACTGCTCGAGGTGTACAGAAAGTCCTTCAGAACTATAAGAATCTTCAAGATATTATTGCCATTCTTGGAATGGATGAGCTCAGTGAAGACGACAAATTGACTGTTGCACGTGCTCGTAAAATTCAACGGTTCTTGAGCCAGCCTTTCCATGTTGCAGAAGTTTTCACCGGTGCCCCTGGGAAGTATGTAGAACTGAAAGAGAGCATCATCAGCTTCCAGGTAGAACTTATTGGTGTCTCATCATAGATTATCTGCTGTTCTTGTTCGTACTATTTTTGCAATTTCCATTGAACTTGCTGATATTACTATACCTGTCATGAAGTCATCAATGTTGCATTTGGTTTTGGGGTTTTATGGTTAAAAAAGAATGTTGGAGTTGGATTTCATATGATCCCATTTTTTAAGGGTTTGCGAATGCATTATTATTCATCATACAGATGATGGGTAAAGAATTTAATGTACATGGAGTTCAAGAACACTTGAACACACACAATTTAGATAATGTACTAGAAATTGTTTGATTTCAAATGCATTAATCAAAGTACTCTGACGGTCCATTTGGATTGAGTGATTCAAAGCATGAATTTCAAATCTATGATTTCAAATCCATTTGATTGTTTGGATTAATTTATGTTTGATGAATTTCAAATCCACATTGTCCTTAATTTATGTAGATGGATTGGAAATACACCTTGTGTGTCATTTCAAATCCAAATTAAATCCCTTCCTCCAAATAAAATCTCTCAATCCAAACACAACCTGAATGTTGTGAGGGAATTTGCCTAGATGAGTGCATTGTTGTTTTGGAGATCTGAATTTTTGTACTCTTGTTTGTGGTGAACTGATTTTTTAAATCAACATCAAACTTATTATTTAGGTTCTTGTTTACTTAGTTGATGCTAGAATGACAATTCCCTCCCGAAATGATGTTAGCTGCATTTAAATTGAAGGTTTCAAAAATCTATGATAGAAATTAATTGTATATGTTAAGTTACCTTTGGAGTTGGTTAATTTCAAAAAATTATCATAGGGTGTTTGGATTGTCCAATTTGAAATCAAATTTCTTCAACCACCATTTTAAGTTTGTGGCTTAGTCATTCCAATGTTATTTTTTACTTCCTCTCAATCGAAGTAATTTGAAATCCACCTTTTTAGTCCTTGTATTTAATCCAGTCTATTGAGCTAAAGGCAACGTAAAGATTTTTTGTTGTATTAAATTCTGTGTTTCATACTCTACTTAACTTGTGTTTTGATCGAATCATTTGTTACTCAGTGTTTAAAGTTCATATTATAATTATTATATTCTAATTGTTTGGATGATTCTTGAAATTATGGATTTCAAACTAGAAATATATGTTTTTTTTCCATCATGTCAATATGTAAGAAGTTCTGTCATCGAGGTAACTTGAACTTCCATACTTTCAAATCCATTTATCAAGTGAAATTGTTCAGTCCAAAGGTGACCTTGTTTTTATTTACTAATCTCTCTCCATGTACATTTGGTTGCCTGCAACAGGGGGTCTTGGATGGAAAATATGACGATCTTTCAGAACAATCTTTTTACATGGTTGGAGGAATTGAAGAGGTAATCGCCAAGGCAGAGAAAATTGCCAAGGAATCTGGTGCTTAGATACATCAAAGGTTTCATAGCTTCCTCTTGTTCCCTCCCTAGCAAAATTAAGTTAGTTCTTGGCAATGCCAACATCAAGAATTGTATTGTTTTTTTCTCGTGGGACCAAATTTTCTGAATTTCTGTTGCTGTTTCATATGAACCGCGTGAGGTTGAGCTATGAGCATCCCCGCTCAACCCTCATTGGTTATATCATGTGATGAGTATGTGACATAATAAAGGGGTCACGACACCATGGCGTTGTATATCTTTGCTTAATTTTATTCCTTTGAATATTTGATGTGCTGGTTTCGAAGTTTTCTTCGTACTTTCTTCTCATTATCTTGTGGGCTTCATACCACTTGATAGGGTTGTAAACGGAAGCGTAATGGAGTTGTTTTCTAGTCAATAAGCTTGATTTTCAGATATAATTTTAAGGTCAAATCCATGTAAAATGTTGTTCCAAAAACAAACAAAAAAAATAAAAAAAAATAAAAGTAAAAAATAAACATGTACGTATAATATATAGAAAAAAATATGTCAAAAAAAATTTGAGAAGTCCTCGAATAATCTCAAAATTAAAATTTTCAAATCCAAAGTATGAATGTAAATTTTAAGTTTTACCTAATATAATAGTAGCATATTTTTATTAATAAACATGGTTTATCTTCATTATTGATTTTTCATCACCATGATACTTATTTGACGTTGCATGCCTGAGCACTCAATTTATTTGCGCTTAATTGTTAAATTAAATAATATAACAAAATTGCCAAAATAAAATATAAGAAAAAGGGGGATCAAGTGAAGTTGGACCAAGTCAAAGAAGAAAGGAGTT
Organism: Haberlea rhodopensis; assembly: GCA_907163345.1. Taxonomy (NCBI): domain Eukaryota; kingdom Viridiplantae; phylum Streptophyta; class Magnoliopsida; order Lamiales; family Gesneriaceae; genus Haberlea; species Haberlea rhodopensis. Next base: position 170,477 of record CAJQUN010000636.1, on the reverse strand, counting down.
AAGAAGTTAGTGGTCACTACTCCACTCGTTAGACCATGCAGAAAGTGGGAAGGAAATGGAACCGCCAGTGTAACACCCCAAAAATATTAATTACAAAATTAGACAAAATAAGTTGAAGCTATCAAAAATAAATCCATAATAATGGTAAAATATTGAAACAAAATTCACTAGGCATCAAAAATACCATTTATCACACTAAATTCAAATATATATTTAAATCAAAGAAATAATAATAACAATAATATAATCTAAATTAATATATATATAAAAAAAAACTAATCATTTTGAATTAATTTTAAAAACATAATATTTGGCAACTTACCCCAACACTTGTCAACACTTCAACACCCTAACACATGCACAAAACCCCTATAAATACCCCCCATTTCATCAGATTTAATTCACACCTTCAAGAGAAATTCTTGGCAAAAATTAAGAGAGTTTATGGTGTAGGAAATGTAGGAAATAGGGAAAATTATGAGGAAAATAGCAAATCTCCTCCAAAAAAACCGAAAATTTCACACAACCTTCATTATACACCCAGAAAACATTTAGTATAGGAGGTGTTCAAAAATCAGTATCCAAATTCGTCCAGAAAATCAAAATCCCGAAGAACACTAAGCTGTCCAAAGCCCAGAAAACCCATTTCAAGGTATTGGTTTCAAGCTACGATTTCGTGCCTTTCTCAAACGAATTTAAACTTGTAGTCCAAATGAAAGTTGTTGAAAATGTGTTAAAGTTTATGGGTATGTCGGCCGATCTCCAAAACGGCCGCCGTACGAACGTATTTCCGGCGACCAAAACACCTCGTTAATCATTTCGAAAAATAGAATTCTGGGCAACATCGGTTGGGAATTTCAAAATGGTTTCTAAACGAAAGTTGTAGATCGGAACGCGAAAACCCTGCTGTAAAATTTTCAGCCGCGCGTGGCGGCCGGATCACGGCCACGCGCCGTCACGGTGGCGCGTGTAACGCACGCGCCGACAACTTTGTCGAAATTCCGGTCGGCGAACGTTGCTGGACTGATTTAAGGCATTTCTGGAAAGTTTCGTGAAGTTTCGACTTAAACTTGATTTTTAATGAATTTTTAAAGTCTTATTTAGAAATTACCCGGACAAGTTTTGTACAAAAAATGATTTGCAGAAGATTCAACAACATATCTGGGTTGCTAAACACCAAAATTACTTATATTATGTTTATAGGACTTTATTTGACATCTGGGTTCAAAATCGAGCCAATCCAGTAAGACATCAATTAGTGAGGTGAGGTGTACTACCGAATTCTTGTTATATAGCCCTTTTGGCATTTGGCCTGGAATTTACAATATCTTGTTATTCATTATCTCACCTTTTATATATTGTCATCATATTGTACATTATCTCGTCTCATTGGTCATCTTGATCTGCATGTTTATTTATCTTGAATGTTATCGATTACTAATCGATTCCTTTGATTGAACGAATCATTTGACTGAATGACTGAATGAATGGAGCCCTGGATATTTATCCACTGGACAACGCGGCTTCGGCCCAGAAAGTGAGTCCAATGAACAACGGATGACAGTCCGGGTATATGGTTCATCTGAACAACGCGCACCGTTTTACGGTCCGGAGAATGGTTCACTTGGCTCGTAAATGACTGAATGTACAGATCCTATCTGAATATGTGGGGAAAAGTGCTACGCCGAACTGTCCGGTGGGAGCCACCTCTTTAGCCCACGATATTCACTCTGAAATCCTATATCATCACTGTTCATTATTGACAATTACTTGACTGCAAGATCTTTGTTACATGACATATCATATTGAGAAATTGCATTATTTGATAATTACAGATATAAAGCCATTGTTATTCCCTCACTAAGTCCTCAAAGACTTAACCTCTGTTTTCCTTGTAATTTATTGTGAGTTCCAGATACAGGAGTACCGGAGCCAGAACCAGAGGAAAATTAGGAAAATGGAAATGTTGGCTTATCGGGACTGTTATAGTATTTTTCTCTGTTATTAAGTGTCGGACTATTATAAGGAGTTTGCACTGGGATGTATTTTGTTACTAATTAGAATGTATAAACGCTTCCGCTACTAAAAAGAATGTTTGACTAAACGCTTCCGCTATTTCTAAAAAGGTTTTGAAACCATCGTACGTAATGTTCTTAGAGAATGTGGTACCGGATAAGGGTTAAAGCAATATGTGCCCGAGTCGGGTCCCACAGAGGTGGTATCAGAGCCCAGGCTCCCAGTCTATTATGAAATATCTTTGGATAATAGAATAAACTCCATAAGATTTTTACGCTTTGGGTTGTAAGATATTGATGAAGTTGACTGGTTTATTTCAGGGTAAAAGTCTCTAGTGCTCATACAGGAATGCTGAGAATATCTCGGTAAGAAAGAGCAACCAACTATTAGTAACCTAAAGAGTTAGGTGCATAGGCCGAGATCGAAAAAGTTTCCCCTATTGAGAATATTATGGTTGACACTCAGATCGAGTAAACCCGGAACAACCAATGAGGATTGATAGTATATCACCAAACTTTGTTTTTTCCACAATTGTCACTATTTCAGATAATGGTGACTTTACCTTACTCTAGTTAATTAATTTTGTGCATTATTAATATTAACTCCCTATTCAAAAATAAATATGTTTTAAATCACCACTTTCTCATAAATTTGATGATGTCGTCAAGAAATAATTCACGAGCTACGATGTCATCGTCACTTGGTGGTAGCTCTCACACGAGAAATCAAGGAAATGAGGAAAATTCACCTGAGGAAGTACGTAACGCAAGAAGGAACGACGAGCAAGAAGAACAGCGTCCTCGACAAGAGCTACCCAACAGGAATGCGATGGAAATTTTACAACAGCTCATGCAATTCTGTCAACAAAATCCTCCACGAAACGTCACGAGGAATGAAGAACCACTAGATAGAGAACTTGAACGATTTTTGAGGTTCCACCCACCTAAATTCTACGGAACCCCTAATGCCCATCATGCAGAAGAATGGTTACTCAAAGTTGAGAGAATTTTTACTGTTCTCAACTATTCTGATGAACAGAAGGTCATTTGCTGTCTATCAATTTGAAGATGCAGCTCATCACTGGTGGAGAGTCATAGATCACCAATGGAAAAGAAATCAAACCCCAAGGACCTGGGTGAATTTTGTACGTGCATTCGAGGAGAAATATGTTACGCAGGTAATACTGAACACTCGTGAACGAGAGTTTATGGATTTGGTACAAGGAAGACATACTGTAGCTGAATACGAGGCTGAATTCCACCGACTAATTCACTATGCTCCACATTATATAGATGATGAACCAAGGAAAAACTAAGAAATTCATTCAAGGCTTAAATTTTGATATCCGTTGGGCCACACTATCCACCGAATCCACTAATTATCTTTCTGCAGTCAACCAAGCGTTACGAGTTGAATCCGATATCAAATCATTGATCCAAAGAGAGCAGAGGGAAAAGAGGCTCTATAACCCAATTTTGACAGACACAAGCAACAAGAAGAGGAATCCTGGAAAGGAAATGATTGGAGAACCAACTGGACAGAAACCACAAAGAGACTTGGGTAATGTTAATGCGCCAAAATGTGGCTATTGCAAGATGCCCACTCACAAGGAAGAGAACTGCTGGAGAAAGAACGGAAAATGTCTGGTCTGTGGAAGTGAACAACATCGTATCCAAGATTGCCCAAAAAGGACCCAGAAGATACCACCGCCACAAAAATCGAGAATCCCAGCAAGGGCTTATGCCTTAATGGGAAATGAAGAAGTTGACCCGATCATTGTGGTTGAAGGTACCGTTATTTCACTTTCAAAAGTTGACTAAATCTTGTTTGGCCCTAGAGCTACACATTCTTTTATTATACTGATAACAATTGGCATATCATCTAAAAATCAGTTTTACCAATAAGATTGAAGTAACCACCGACATCGTCTATAAGAATTACCTACTAAAAATTCTACGAACTAGAATATCCGGCAAATTTAATCAAGCTACATACATATATGATTACGATATTATGCTGAGCATGGACTGGTTGTTCAAACATCAAGCACACATAAACTGCTATACCGAGGAAGTGACTTCACAGTTGCGACTACACCGGCTACCGAAGATGCCAGCAATCATAAATGATAGATGGCTGTAATATCTACATTGGAATCAAGGACAGATATAAGAGATGAGAAACTCAAACCGAGGTAAATATAGCTACCAGAGAGGAAGTCTCAGTAAAATCATTACCTGGGGTTGGATTTGAGCCTAACATTTTTCCTCCCTTTAAAGTCATTCACTCTTTTCAGCCAAAGAACCTTTTGATGACATACACTGCTCCACCCAGTTTCTTTGTCATTTCAAATCCGGTCATGGATTAATTAGGACTTGATATCAAAAGTTTGATGTTGATATTGACATTTTCTTTGAATACCTACGCCCTGCATTCATTCCCGGGTAGTGGAATAAAATATTTTTTTCTCTCTCTCAACCATGTGTTTCTTCTTCTACTTCTTGATTCTTATCCAAATACTAAAGGGATCGTTATTCACAAGCTCAGAGAGTCATAGTAGACCATGCTGCTCACCAGAAATGGAAAACCACGAGTGTAGTTTTCTCGACTCGACGACAACAACAGAAGATCGGCTAGATGAAGAACCACGTTACGCAACTGAAATCATGTCAAAGGAAGCTAGGACATGGAAAGAAGATTTCAACTCAAGGCTTCAGAGTTTTGCGGTGACAATGATGGAATCTGGGGACCAGATTCCTTGAAGGAGGGGAGATTGTAACACCCCAAAAATATTAATTACAAAATTAGACAAAATAAGTTGAAGCTATCAAAAATAAATCCATAATAATGGTAAAATATTGAAACAAAATTCACTAGGCATCAAAAATACCATTTATCACACTAAATTCAAATATATATTTAAATCAAAGAAATAATAATAACAATAATATAATCTAAATTAATATATATATAAAAAAAAAACTAATCATTTTGAATTAATTTTAAAAACATAATATTTGGCAACTTACCCCAACACTTGTCAACACTTCAACACCCTAACACATGCACAAAACCCCTATAAATACCCCCCATTTCATCAGATTTAATTCACACCTTCAAGAGAAATTCTTGGCAAAAATTAAGAGAGTTTATGGTGTAGGAAATGTAGGAAATAGGGAAAATTATGAGGAAAATAGCAAATCTCCTCCAAAAAAACCGAAAATTTCACACAACCTTCATTATACACCCAGAAAACATTTAGTATAGGAGGTGTTCAAAAATCAGTATCCAAATTCGTCCAGAAAATCAAAATCCCGAAGAACACTAAGCTGTCCAAAGCCCAGAAAACCTATTTCAAGGTATTGGTTTCAAGCTACGATTTCGTGCCTTTCTCAAACGAATTTAAACTTGTAGTCCAAATGAAAGTTGTTGAAAATGTGTTAAAGTTTATGGGTATGTCGGCCGATCTCCAAAACGGCCGCCGTACGAACGTATTTCCGGCGACCAAAACACCTCGTTAATCATTTCGAAAAATAGAATTCTGGGCAACATCGGTTGGGAATTTCAAAATGGTTTCTAAACGAAAGTTGTAGATCGGAACGCGAAAACCCTGCTGTAAAATTTTCAGCCGCGCGTGGCGGCCGGATCACGGCCACGCGCCGTCACGGTGGCGCGTGTAACGCACGCGCCGACAACTTTGTCGAAATTCCGGTCGGCGAACGTTGCTGGACTGATTTAAGGCATTTCTGGAAAGTTTCGTGAAGTTTCGACTTAAACTTGATTTTTAATGAATTTTTAAAGTCTTATTTAGAAATTACCCGGACAAGTTTTGTACAAAAAATGATTTGCAGAAGATTCAACAACATATCTGGGTTGCTAAACACCAAAATTACTTATATTATGTTTATAGGACTTTATTTGACATCTGGGTTCAAAATCGAGCCAATCCAGTAAGACATCAATTAGTGAGGTGAGGTGTACTACCGAATTCTTGTTATATAGCCCTTTTGGCATTTGGCCTGGAATTTACAATATCTTGTTATTCATTATCTCACCTTTTATATATTGTCATCATATTGTACATTATCTCGTCTCATTGGTCATCTTGATCTGCATGTTTATTTATCTTGAATGTTATCGATTACTAATCGATTCCTTTGATTGAACGAATCATTTGACTGAATGACTGAATGAATGGAGCCCTGGATATTTATCCACTGGACAACGCGGCTTCGGCCCAGAAAGTGAGTCCAATGAACAACGGATGACAGTCCGGGTATATGGTTCATCTGAACAACGCGCACCGTTTTACGGTCCGGAGAATGGTTCACTTGGCTCGTAAATGACTGAATGTACAGATCCTATCTGAATATGTGGGGAAAAGTGCTACGCCGAACTGTCCGGTGGGAGCCACCTCTTTAGCCCACGATATTCACTCTGAAATCCTATATCATCACTGTTCATTATTGACAATTACTTGACTGCAAGATCTTTGTTACATGACATATCATATTGAGAAATTGCATTATTTGATAATTACAGATATAAAGCCATTGTTATTCCCTCACTAAGTCCTCAAAGACTTAACCTCTGTTTTCCTTGTAATTTATTGTGAGTTCCAGATACAGGAGTACCGGAGCCAGAACCAGAGGAAAATTAGGAAAATGGAAATGTTGGCTTATCGGGACTGTTATAGTATTTTTCTCTGTTATTAAGTGTCGGACTATTATAAGGAGTTTGCACTGGGATGTATTTTGTTACTAATTAGAATGTATAAACGCTTCCGCTACTAAAAAGAATGTTTGACTAAACGCTTCCGCTATTTCTAAAAAGGTTTTGAAACCATCGTACGTAATGTTCTTAGAGAATGTGGTACCGGATAAGGGTTAAAGCAATATGTGCCCGAGTCGGGTCCCACAGCCAGGAAATTGAAGAAAATGTGGAATTGAAATCATTTTGAACCCTCTATGTTAGGGGTGTATGTGTGTGGGTTTGGGTGGGTAGGCATGGTAAAAATCACCAAACCCACTACGTGCGGGTTGCTAAATTGTCAAATCACAACTGCACAAATAACATATAAAACAGCGCAGTTCGGGTGGGTGCGGTGCCGGCGGATGTGGGTGGGTGTGGGTGGTTAGCCGGTCAAATAGAAATCAATTACAATTAGTGTATTTTACAAGTTCTTAAACTAATATATTTATTGTCGATGATAATAAAACTTAAATAAAATTAAAATAATAAAGTAATATAAAACAATAAAAAACTTAAAATCATGCGAAACAAAAATTATTATATGAAGCATAATTATCAAATCCTTGAATATAAAAGAGAGTTAAAATAATCGATCATCAATCATATCATTCCCGTCCTAAAAATTATATATATTCAAATCATATACTAAAACTGAAAATGTTATCTCACAATACAAAACAAAAATATAATAAATTAAAGTATCAAAATTTTCCACCATCAAAATGAGATATCAATAACTTTAAATATTTACTTGTACAAAAGAAAACGACAATTCATAAATCTAAAAAAAAATACATTTATCCTTAATATAAGATGAAGTTCCCAAAATAAAAAATATTTTTTGTTATTATAAGATTCATAACGAAAGAACTTAAACTATGTTTCTCAATGAATCAATGCAATTTTTAATCGACGGAATAAATTATATTAAAAAGATAAGTATAAGTTATAATTTAAATCATACACAAGAAATTAGCAAACTGAAATATTGATGATTTGAAAATTATAATTTGTAACTTCAACCTCTAAAATATTTAAGTTTACAATTAAAGAAATCTCTAATATATAAATATACGGGCGGGTTGGGTGGGTAGGTGGGTGGAGGTGCAACAATCCACTACCCACCCACATAAATGCGGGTTGTCTACTTTTTCAACTGCATCACTTTTTTCGAAACTTAAAACGGACGGATACAGGTGGGTTAAGTTGTGCGATTTTTTTGTACACCCCTACTATATCTCGATAATCAACATCAAAATGTAATATCATGCAAAGTCTAACTCTTAGATTTAGTTTAATCTTGACAGTTTCAAACTTGTAAATTTCAGTTCTTTCTAGTTTAGATTTCCCAATCCTCCAACTTTATTTTCTATTACTAGTTTGTAAATGATGTTTGGTTCAATTCCCAAAAGCATAACAATGTGTTCATGCTTATTGATGAATTTCCTGTTTCATTTTGTGTTAATCATTTTGGTTAATTACCTTTGTTTTTGAGTTTTATTTAGGAGATCATAACTAACGATCAAATTGAGGTTTACATCGCTTTGTTTAGAGGTAAGATTATTTTTTTGCCACACGTTTGCTAGGCACGCCCACGGCTAAAAGCCAGGCCAAACAAATGGCACGCCTAGTGTGACAATGCCGTCGAGAACTCGAGGAAACGCTGACAAGGGGGACGGAAAGAAACAAACACCTGCTACTGCTACAACCAATGATATGGGAGAATCTAGCATGTGGTCGGTTAGCAAAATGGCGGATCAACTGAAGAAAGAGATCCGTGGGGAAGGGAATGAAAAGCAAACGTCTCATGAACCATCCAAAAAGGATCAAATCGGTGAAAGATTTGAGGAGTTGACGAAGTTCATGGCTCTTTGCATTGGATTGCATGAGAAATGTTTCAAATCACTACACAGTGGTCAATCATTGGTGTTTGAACCTGAGAGACAAAATAAGGGGGCGAGTCAATCAACGGGGATGTCCCAAGCAGGCGAACCTCGCGGCTTGCAGTTATCTGCAGTGAGCCAATCTGTTTCAGAATAAAATTATGTCCATCCACATCAAGATAGAGGGATTCATGGGTTAAAAGCTAGAGTCAAAATAATGGGAAGTAAGTGCTTCATCAGGTATTTTATGTGACTAATCCTAATGTACAACTAGGGATGTATTAGGACGTAGAGTTCGAGGATAACCGGTTGTTAATTCGGGGATCAATGCTCGGGAGCCACTATATCCTCCATATCCTTTGAGGCAAGCCCCAGCCATGGACTTCCAAAAAATTAGAGATATTGTGCAGGAGTTGTATGACACAGTACTTAGGCCATTGGGCCGTCTGGAGTGTCACAAGCCTTACCCCCAAAATGATAGATTGTGGCAACCCGTATACGAGGGGATATAGGGTCCCTAATTTCAACTTTTTTTCGATGGATGATGGCCAATCTACACTCGAGCACATAGGTAGGTTCACAATTCAATATGAAGAGTTGGCAAATACAAATATTTTGCCAATTTGAAGCTGAAAATGTTTCCTAATTCACTCACTAGATCAACCTTTACTTGGTATGTATCTCTTCCCCGAAATTTCATTTTAACTTGGCAAGAGATGGAAATACAATTTCATGCTCAATTCTTTTAGAACAGAACCTGAAGTGAGTATTCCGGAATTATCACGAGTAAACCAAAAATCTAGGAAAAATGCATATATGTTTATTGATAGATTCAAGAAAAATGAGGAGTCGTTGCAAAGTGCTCATGCCAGAGGTGAACTTTGTGAAGTTGGCTAAATGTGGTTTGGATTTTGAATCGAGGAAGAAGTTTCAAGGCATGAAATTTATAGATTTCTTTGAACTAGCTGTCAAAGTGTCTGAATATGAAGAACTACTCAAAGAGGAATCATACAAAAGAAAAACTTCAGTTGTATCTTATTATCAAGAAGTCGAGGAAGTGACACTAGCTGGAGTGCAAAACATCGGCTCGTATACATGCCTATTGTCCTAATAAATAAATGCGTAAAGTAGATAAACGACACAAATATTTGTTATAGAAGTTCGGCGATGAATCGCCTACGTCTCCTCTTCCCGGCTAGAAAACGTCCAACCGAGGTTCTACTAGAACAACTTTGATCTTGGGCTTCAGGGCTCTAAGTTAGCCACAACACACTATTCCCGAGTAACACATTCTTCACGAGTCTTCTTGGTCTTAAGGCTCCAAGGATAGCACACACAAACTCTTCACGAGTCACTCACTCTTCACGAGTCTTCTTAGCCTTAAGGGCTCCAAGGATAGCCACAACCTTGCACCAACTTCACTTGTTGATGTCTTATACAATTTCCAACTTGCGTCGGTGTTGGAGGACCTTAAGACAAATCAAATAACACCTTCACGGTGTAACAACACGAAGAATCAAAAGCTCTTACACAAGAAATAAATTACAAGCTCCAATATAACACAAATGTATGAAGTTTGCAATGCTAGAATGATTTTGATTGAACACAACTTTCTTGTAGTTTATACTCTTGTTTCTTGTCTTCAAAATGATCCAAAACATCCATATTTATAGTGTAGAAGGCCCCCAAGGCTCCTACTAGCCGTTGCTACACTTAAGGCTTGAATCACTCCAAGATCGCCTCGGACATCGCCTTGGGCGATCACCATCGCCGCGCACCAATGGTCGAAATCTTATACAGATCGCCTCAAGTGATGTACTGATCACCTCAGGCGATCATCACCAAAAATCAATGCCGTATCTTTAGATGATCATAAATTTTCATCGCCTCAAACAAAGACTCCATCGCCTCAAACGAACCATGCATCGCCTCAGGCGATCTAGCCATCGCCTCAGGCGATCTCTCCATGCGCGCGATCCTTGGCGTCGCTTCAGTCGATGAGCGTGGCGATGTCTCCCTTGGCTGCCATCGCCTGTGGCGATGATCACCATGCCTGGGGCGATCCGCCCAATCCTTGTAGATTTGATTTCCTTCTAACATTCCATTTTTCAACCATCTAAACCTGTACACTAAGTAGACACATTAGTATAACAAATGCAAGTTTTGTTGATCATCAAAACTCATAAATAATTCGGAGATAAATTAAGAATTAAACTCAACAATGCGTTTAAGGCTCAACAAAAGGAAAGTTCAAGGAATCGTAGAAGAAGAATGCACCACCTGCAGAGGCTCAATACACTTTTGACATATCAAAAACTGAGGATATTTTTGACTTCTTGGTGAAGGCAAAGTTCATCATTTTTCCTTCGGACCATAAGTTGCTGACCAATGAGGAACTTAGAGGAAATTATTATTATAAGTACCCACTAACTTATGTTGGGCTTTTAAAAACGTGTTACATGAGAGAATAAATAAGGGAATCCTCAAGTTCCCTAGAAAGAATGAAACCATGGCCATTGGTGAAAATTCTTTTCCTGTTGAGGCCTCCGTTAATGTTAATGTTATATAATGGCGGGCTTTATTGAATAAGAAGAGGAAAGGAAATATGAAACAGGTGCATCTGGAACTAAGGAAAATTATAAGAAAATACTGGGTGCCTAAGGATCAGATTTTTGTGGTTAGAGATTAGGTATCAAGGAAAATGAGAAAAACACATGGATAGAGGTGAAAGTCCGATGATCAGTGGGCCAATGGAGGATCACCAACTTCTAGGCCAAACAACCAACATTTCAGTGGAGGATCACCAGCCAAAAAGCCAAAGAATCAATACGATGTTGGAAGATCATCAACTTCTGAGTCGAGGAACAGATATTCTAATGGAGGATCATCAATTTATAAGTCGAGGATCAGTGATCAGCTTGAGGGATCACCAACTTCTAGGCCAAGGAACAAACATTTCAATGGAGGATCATTGTCACGACATGAATTACAAATGTAATATTATCCGAGATTTGTAGTCCCACCCAAGTCAAAGTTGAATGGAGAGTGGCAAGTAGTGGAGCATCGCTCCACTGCAACGGTCCAGAACCCCCACAAAAGAATATGGTTGAGAGAGAAGATCGCTCAAAATAGAAAAGATGTAGAGGAAAATATAAGTAATAACAATTTTTGCACACGTGCTATTGAAGAAATATATGAAAGTGATGAGTATAACTCCTTACAAGGAGGATGTTCATGATGCAAGGAAAATCAGCTTTGAAGTGGGTCAAGTTGTAATTTCACTGAATTGTGCAACGGGCACGTTGATATTGCTGACGGTTTCAAGTCCAAGAAAGTTTTGAATGTGACGGAAACAACGATGAGTCTTAAAAGGTTACAAGAATTTTAGGAAATGAAGGGAAAGCTTCATCATTGAATGCAGAAAGTTGCGCAAGGATAATGGTTCATGAAGATCGGCGTGACAAACCCAAAAATTTGGTAAAAGATAAACCTATCATCAACATGACCAAACACATTAAACCCTTGTATATCAAAGCACATATCAATGGTAAACCAATATCAATAGTCCTAACTGATAATGGTTCATCGGTTAATGTATTGCCTTCACGAATGTTGCAAAAGTTGGGAAAGTCTGAGGAGGATCTAATTCCTCAAGAAGTAGTTGTGACTGCGTTTACAGGTGGTGGCAATAGAAACTCTTGGAGTATTGCTAGCGGAAGTCTTACGGGAACCAAATCCTCTTTATCCACATTCTTTGTGGTAAACTCTTATGCCACTTTTCAAGCCTTGTTAGGAAGGGATTGGATCCAAGGTAATCATTGTATCTCATCTTCTATCTACCAATTGTTGGTTGATTTTATGGGGATGAGATGAGGTAGAAATCGTGGTAGCAGACTTGCAACCCTTTCAGTCCAGTTCAGCATGGTGGAGGCACTGTACTATGATGGAGGATTTTGACCAATTAGGTTTCGAGGAAAGAAAATCGACTGACAATCCTAGTCTATGTGTACGGATGTGGGCAAGGTGAAAGAAGCAGTAGAAAATATCCTCAAACAGACAACTATCACGCCTATCAGGCCGATGGTTCAACCATTGATAGAAGAAATTGATGTTTGGGTATGGTGAGGAGGAAAGGAATTAGCAGTGGCCGCCATATGGAAAGCAAATTTATGCCAAAATACAAAGAGAAGATCATTGAGATACTAATGGGACAAAAACCGTGTATGAGGAAGAAATGAGTAATGTGGAGGAAGAGTTAAAGTTGGAGGAGTAAACATGTGCGCCAGCCCATAATGGATGATCAACCACCAGAGACATGATCCATTAGAAGAATTGGATTCCGAAAATGGCGGAATTCAAGGAGTGGTTGAGGATCATGACCTTTAGGGCCAGAGAGCCAACCTTATAATGGGGAGTCAGCTAGTTTCAGACTGAGGAATGGAGTATTTGGTGTGGTATTAGCCTGGCATGAGCTGAAAGATTAGTGATGTCCTCATCTAAGATATCATGAGAATATCAATCCTCCTAGACCAAAGAAAGAGTAACTCCAAAACTTTTATAAAATGAGCTTCTTGGGTTTAGAGCTCGCGACCCAACACTAACATATCAACATCTCTCCACCTACACCACTACCCTTCACATGTTAATCTTAGACAAAATATATATATATAATAATTCTGGGCAGGGCTGGATGGGCTGAAACCCACCCCAGCCCACACTGTAGATCCGCCCCTGGGTGCATCACTGGCTTAATATAAAAAAGTGTTGCAACCGAATCAACAGAAATGTTTTTCGTATTCAAAAAAAATTCGTAAAAAAATTCGGTTAATTCAGTTAGATCGGCGACCGAATAGACATTCCTAAATTGAATTCATTTTGATATTAGTTTCCGTGTAGGGATGGCTTGGTGATTTAATGAAAGGACTTACTTTCGTCGGAATGGGTCGATAAAAGTTCTATCAATAGGTATCGCCGAATTCTGGCCATGAAAAATATTATGCTGGGCTTTAACACAAAACAAGCCTTTCGTGGCCATAATTTAAAAAAAAAAACAAGTTTTTCACCCAAAATTTGTTATTAAGACAAGCATGAAGAAACAATGGTCCAATTGGCAACGCAAGTAGTTTCATAGACTGTTTATAGAACTAGCAACCCTAGCAAACACACAAATGGAGTTCAACATAGTTCAAGATACATTTCCTCCATACTTTTGAGCAGCAGCTATCCAATAGACAAAAACAATCATTGTCAAATGTTTAAAAATAACCCCCAGAAGGAAACGCCAAGGAAATCTGAGAGCCTGATAATATTTAACCGATTTGACGACATGCAGTTGCACGGCCATTCAGGTTAGCCTCTCCAGAACCATTTTCAAGACGTTTGCCATTGAGATATAAATGAGGGATCATTATCTGTTGGCGGCTCCTTTGAGTGGCTATACCCATTCCAGCGGTGGTGGTGGTTACCATGCCGATCACAGTTCTTGTTCATCTCCAGTCGACTTTTTTCATCATCATCATCGGATAATTTATCAACAGATCTTCTTCTGCCATGTCTGTGTCCATCGGAGTCTGAAGAGCCATCATCGCCATGTGACAGTTGATGTTTGGAGTGATTTCCATGATTTCTCCTTTTGTTAGCCTCATCACTCAAAGGATCTGACGGGTTAGAGTGTGATAGTTTGTGATGCTTATGGTGCTTTGCATGACTACTTTTCCGGACAGCATCATCGTCACCAGAAGAACGTGGTGGGCTCGAATTTGTTCTTCTATGATGCTTGTGATGCCGTGAATAATTCCTTTTTCTGATAGTATCATCGGCTTCATCACTAGAAGAGTCAAAAGTACCATAATCTGTGCTTGAATCAAACCTCTGTTTCTTATGAGGTCTCTTCTTCTTCTCCTCTTCTGAATCACTGTCATATTCATCACTACTATCATCAGAACCAGAAGAAAGTCTCTTTAGCTTCTGCCTAGATTTCTTGTCCTTCCTCTTTTCTTGGTTACCCGAGTCATAATGGCTGTGCTTCCTTTGCCTCTTGTGGGATTTCCTAGTCCTTTTTATTCTCTCTTCATGGCTCTCACTAATATTATCACTATCCGAGATTGAAACTGATCTTCTTTTGTGCTTGGAAACTTTTGATTTCCTTTCCTTCGCTTCAGCATCAGCTTTTCGATTTGCAGCAGCAGCTTCAAGTTTCTGTTCCCATTTCAGAGGGGCTTCTTTCTTTGCCAAGACTCTCTTCTGTTTCTCCTCAAGTAACTGCATAAATTTCTTGGCATCCATAGACACAACTTTACCTGCATTTGGTAAGATGATGACCGGAAAGCCATCTCAAAGAAGAGAAGGGAAAAGTGTTAGTTCTTCTGCCACCAAACAAAAATGTGAAAGCATAACAACTATGATCCACAACCAACAATGTAAGCAACAAACCAATGATGCTAATTTCTATAAATAGGATTAGCCTTAAAATAATCATGAACAGACTGCTGTTATCACCTGGACACAAAAAACTAGCAAATTTATTGCAGTTAAAGCAAGAAAAATCACATGAACAAAGGCAAAATGACTCATTCACCGAATAAGATCTTTGTTACAAAAACTACAAAAATCCACTAGGCAACATAGAGGGCCGACACGGTCACGGATGGCGATGTAAGGCTGCTGTTTCAGTTCCATTAACATTTTGCGGAACATTCGCGGTTATTGTCATTCAGTTTTTTTAAATTAAAAATATAAATAAATAGATAATTTAGACAAATTATTAATATTTTTTTTTTTGAAAAAGTTTAAAAATGTTCCGCAACGGAGGTTCCTTGCCGTGAAATAGCCGTACAATTCAGCAATGGTGAAATCACCATTATAGGTACACGTCTGTTTTAACGTTGAACTTTATCGCGGCGGCTACCGTTCCCGTTCCCGTTCCGAATGTTCCGTGACCGTTTTTGTGAACCATGCTAGGCAAGAAGTAATACTCGACACCCAACAAAAGATAGAGCTCAAACTGCCATTATGTCTGCCATAGAAACTTATTTCTAAATAAGTCTCCGGCTCCCTGGCCAGCAAACCGTTTAAAAAAGTCTTCAAATTTTAAATGTGCTATTTCTGAAAGTGTAGTCGCGGGTCACGGCTAAATTCCAGGTCCCGGTGGCCAATTGCTCAACAACACAAATTACAAACTGTTATATTTCAAAAACTAAACGGGCAATGGATGTCTAATGAAGTATGTAAAAAACCCACAAACCGAAGAATCCCAAAATCACCACAGAAACAAAACCCTAAAAAAGTCAACCTACGCAATACCATCAAAACTCTAATTCCTTACACCCAAACAATGTTATTTTGGCGCTCCCAAAGGTGAACAAACAAAGATCGGAGAAAACACGGGATAATCAAGCATTTAAATAGAGTCAATGTACCACGCATCCAAAATCTTGAAACAGAGTCAGCCCACAAAAGTTTCATCCAAATAATCACAAAAAGAAAACCGAAACTCAGCACAAAATTATTCAAGAATCCATACCTGATGAACAGATCTGAGTTAATTATGTTGGGAACTGATAATTTGCGAGTTCGGCCTCCTGTCTCCAGAACCTTCCGCAATAGTGGCTTGCACAGTGCGTAATTGCATGTATGTATATCGAGGAAATAGTCATAGACGCGTTGTTCAACGTTTGAAAACGTTTTCCACACGCCAAAAGACGCGTTAATTTTTCTTTTAATTAATAATTAATTAATTGACTTATAATCGAAATATTAGACAAAATAATTTAGAATATATTTTATTTTAAACATAAAATATTTGAATGAACCATTGAAACATTATGCTATTTACTTCTTAACTTCTTATTCTTATACATATCGTTTACCTTTCTTTGGTCTTCTAATTGGTTCTTGTTGCTAAAACTCATTTACACTAATATTGGTATTGTTTGATGATACTCCTAAAGACAAGAGTTAGTTTGAAGTTGCTTCTAAAAACTGTTTTACTATCAATGTGAATATTCACGCCATATAAATTGTAGATCTACTTTCGTGATACTGTTCCTAAGGATAACATCACAATTCATGTTTTCATCACCAATCTGTTTTAAGAAAACTACCCTTAGCATTTTTCAAGCCTTACGCATACACATGCAAATTTGTGTTTCCAACAGATTTCACTCTTGTAATTTTCAAGCCTTTTATTTTATTTTCTGTATTTTTATTTTCAATTGCGAGACTAATTTATGTATTATTTTGTTTTTTAAAAAGAAAATAGACATTATATTAAAATATCAAATATGTACAACAAGTGTCATACACAATTCCTAGTACACCACGAACAAAAGAGA
Organism: Haberlea rhodopensis; assembly: GCA_907163345.1. Classification (NCBI taxonomy): domain Eukaryota; kingdom Viridiplantae; phylum Streptophyta; class Magnoliopsida; order Lamiales; family Gesneriaceae; genus Haberlea; species Haberlea rhodopensis. The sequence goes on along the minus strand of CAJQUN010000636.1, from coordinate 153,493 downwards.
AACAAGGGCAAGGGCACACTGCACACACAGGTTCCTATGCTGTAAAAATACTAAAACACATTGAAGTAACAGCGGAGGACACAAGATAATGAGATCATGATTCACATCAGTAGAAGTACAAGACCATGACCATGAGAGTGCAGGTTTCCTCAAATCATTTAGCCAATATGTGGTCGAGCAAATGGACTGCCTTCCAACATAAATGAAGGTACAAAGTATGAAAAGCGAGTAGCATAAAATGATAACCGACCAAAAAATGAACAAGCTATTGCCTCCAAATCCCACACAAGAAGCCAGCGACCGAGGGACACCACTGAATAGCACACAAAACTTAAATTCTCAATAGTCAAAGCCACACTTAACCCCGTTTCATTGTTGATGCCCTTAAGGGCACTGCCCTCAGGGACATCATCCATCATCCATTCAGAATCTTTTTTTTTTTTTAAAAAAAAGATTCCAAATGAATGGTGATGATGCCCTTAAGGGCACTACCCTAAATGACATCATCAAACAAACCCTTAACCCCTAGTGAAGCAAAATCACATAACCACCGAAAAAAGGACACAATCATTTTGTTTTTGAATGACAAATAATTAAACAATTCTATTACAAGAGATATATAAATAAAAATATATGTTTGTTATTTCCCAATCTCTTGCTTTCTAACGAAGGAAAAAGCACACGGATAATAAATATAATATAAATATAATAATAATTAAATTAAATAAGCAGCAAAAAATTCTATCAATCAATCGGCGCATATTACCAGTCTCCACCCCCACAGAGATTTGTTCGAACTCGATTTAATCTGATATTGTTCATTACTTCTGTACTCGGATCCATCACCACCGTTCATGGCGGCGCCGTCGTTCACCACCACTACGAATATCATGCTGGCGATTTTCGAGAAGAAAACCAACTCGCTCGATTTGTACAGGCCACTGCGCAATTTCATAGTGATCAATTATTCCGAGCGCGAGGCGCAGAATTTGGAAGATGATCTTCAAACACTGAAGCAATTCCGCTCCGACATCGAGCGCGGGGGAGCATCCGATTCGATGTCGGCGCGTCGTGACCTGTTGCAGAACTACTATAAAGCACTTTGCGCCGTGGAGTGTAGGTTTCCTATTTCTGCGGACAAGGATCACGTCAATACGGTGTCGTTCACGTGGTTTGACGCCTTCAAGAATAAGCAGAAGGCTTCGCAGCAGAATATCCATTTAGGTAAGTATTTGTTAAATGAATAATTGGGGCTATTCGTTCTTTTATATGTTTTTTTTTTCATTTCGTCATTGTGGAGAAATTGTGGCCTGCTGAATCCGAGCCAAGTTACCGCAATGAGGTTCTATTCCTGCGCAAGGGATCTATATGTTAACTTTCCGGTGTTTTAAGTATGAAATGAAGTGTTTAGAAACCGAAACTTAATAGCTTGGTATGCTTCTATTTTAGGCTTGAATAACATGGTTGCAGCTGCTTAATCTCTCGTGCAATAAAAAGTTCTTATTTTCCTAAGAAATCTTTTGTAGTTGTAAAATGATTACCTTAACTTTCACATTTTTATTTTTATTTTCTAGAAAAAGCTGCAGTCTTGTTTAATTTGGGGGCTGTTCATAGCCAAATTGGATTAAGTTCTGATAGATCTGCGGTAGAGGGAAGGAGACAGGCTTCACATTCATTTATGGCAGCAGCTGGTGCATTTGCATTTTGAGGGACAATGTAGCTATGAAGGCATCAGCAGGAAGCTCTACAACGCTCGATGTGTCGGTAGAGTGTGCTGGAATGTTGGAGCGACTGATGTTAGCTCAGGCTCAGGAATGTGTGTATGAGAATACCATAGCAAAGGGGAGCAGTGCGGGTGTCTGTGCAAAGATCTCAAGACAGGTCCGTTTGCTAACTGGATTCCTCCTTTGTTTCTTGTGTTAAAGATCAATTTGGATGCTTACTGATGTGTTCATGATATACAACATTGCAGGCTGGGATATTCTATGAGGAAGCTTTAGCAGCATTGAATGCTGCTCCTTTGAACCAGCACTTTGACAAGCCCTGGATTGCTCATGTTCATCTTAAGGCAGTTTTGTTTTATGCGGAGGCTTGCTATAGATATAGTTTAGAGCTACATGGGAAAGAAGAGATTGCTGAGGAGATTGCAAGGTTGAAAAGCGGGCTTAACGCTCTGTTTGACGCAAAAAAGTCATCGCCCAAAGGGGCAGCTCAGCAGCTGTTGGATGCAATAAATAAATTAGAAACTAATTTAAATCAAAACTTGGAGAGGGCCACAAAGGAGAATGATAGAGTGTACCTAATGAGGGTTCCTCCGGCTAGTTCTGTACCACCACTTCCCACCTTTTCCATGGTTAAGCCTATGCCAATGAATGAGGTGTTGGATGCTAACAGTGGGAAGATGTTTGCGAGTCTTGTTCCCGATAGTAGTACAAAATCCCTTTCTAGGTATACTGAAATGGTAGATGATATCATTAGGACACAGGCTGAGAAGTTGCAACAGGGAAGTGAACTAGCTCGCGTGAGACTGAAGGAAATGGATTTGCCTGATTCAATTCTTGCTTTGGAAGGGAATTTTAACCTGCCAACGGCTTTAAAAGAAGATGTAGAGGCTGTACAGATTTGTGGGGGGCCAGCTGCTTTGGAAGGGGAACTTCAGCAACTTAAAGATTTAAGGAGAGTAAACCAGGAAATGTTGGTTCAGACGGAGGAGCAGTTGCAGAAAGAGGCGGCAGAGGATGTGCAGTTTAGAAACCAATTTGGAACTCGGTGGACAAGGCCACAATCTAGCACCTTGACAAAAAATTTGCAGGACAGGATAAATAGGTTTGCAGCAAATTTGAAGCAAGCTGCTGAAAGTGATGCTCGGATTGAGAGATCTGTGAGAGAACATTCAGCACTTATGTCAATCCTTGACTGCTGTCCGGTAAGCTTTGAACTTCACTCAGGTGAATTTTATGTGGATTCAAAGTTTTAGGTCAGGTTGATTATTGTCTCCACTTCGTGAAATTTTGTTGTACTGTTTCGTGAATGGGACATCGTAGAAATCTGAAGGACATTTGAATATTTTTATCATCTGTACTGTTGCTTGTATATTCAGATTTTTAAGGTGGTGATATTTAGAATATATATATATATATATATATATATATATATATATATATATATATATATATAAATAAATGTGTTGAATGTTTGCCTTTTCAATTTAGTTGGAGGGTAAGGGCTGCCGCAATTTGAAATCACCAGAGCTTTACTATGTTGTGGGGCCTTTTCTAACCCTATAAAGGGAGGTTGGACCAGATTGTTGTCGGCTAACTGACTTCACTGCTACCTTGGATTGCAGTTACATTTCTATTTTCATCATAACTCATATAATCACTATTTAGTTTGTGATTCCGTCCAATGTCACCTGTACTTTTCCATGTGTATCACGATCAACTAAAATCAAAATAAAAAAATGAAATCATTGTCTATCATGTTCCTTGATTACTTGCTTTCATCTGTTATATTAGTCTTCCAGATTTGGCTGGGTATCTAATGCAGTACTTCATTATTTTAGGACTGATGGGTATGCAGTTTCCCCATTGAAACCAATGTAAACACGTCCTTATATGTTTGACTATTTACCTTTTGATAGATTGAATCTGCCATGCCAAGTCTTGCAAGGCCTATAATGTCACTGGATGCTAACGAAGATGCTATAGTGGGCGCCCTGAAGCATAGCTTGGTAATTTAATTCATCCGATCCTATAATAGCATATATATATGCTATTAGATATCCTGTCACAACTTTTCTATCCTGCTTTTTTTATTTTATTATTTATTTATTGATGGTATCTGTCTCAATAGTTAGTGAAGCCATCTCAATGTAGAAAGCATGAATTTCAAACATATTTGGTCTTAGCATACCGATGATAATACATATGTGTGCCGTGTAACATCGAGTACCTTCCTTCGAAGACGAAATTCAGTGTGGTGTTTCACTTCAGCATTACTTTTTCTGGACAGGCTTCTGAAATGAATCAAATTTTGTTATTAGATGCGAAAATTTGCTAGCTTTATGGACTGCTTTCATTTTGTTGCTATTGATGCCTCGTGTGATTTGTCATTTATATTTATTATCTTGTTAGAACCATTTTGTAGCTCCTCGAGTGTTTCAATGTGATGTTAGAACCTTTTTCTTTTTCTTTTTTTTTTCCAAATGAATTTTTTGTCTTTTTGTAGGTTGATAGCACTCTCGTAGTAGTGTTTAGGAGTTATCCTTGACTCAGTGCTCTGAATTTTTTATATCTTTTACACTAGTTGAAATTTCCTTTTTTATTTTTTTAGTGCTTCCTGAGTTATGATGAACTTATTGAGAAACTAGAAATGCGTGACTTTTGAACATAATAGTGTTATGTTGAAGCAATGTCATTTGCAATTGGTGCATCTACACATTGTATAGCTCATTTCTGCTGTAAAGGTATGACATATCCTTGGTGAATCATGACTGAAATTGTGTTGAAAACTGTTTAAAAAATTTGGAAATTAAAAAAATTCCATTCAATCTTTGATATACAATTTGGAGATACTATTTTAAGCATTTTAGGGGACTGATCTATATTATCATGATTGTGATTATTTTCATGTTTTTGCAGAGGCAATTGGAAACCCTTGGAGCTCAGAGGGCAGGTCTTGAAGACATGCTGAAAGAGATGAAGAGGAAGGTTAGATGGGGCTAGCTCTTTGGCCTTCATGTTTTTTATAAGTCTAACAATTTTTGCATGGTGAAATTGCACTGTGGTGATGCTTTTGTTCTTCATCTCCAGCTTAACGCATTCAATTTATCCATCTCCACATTCAATTTAACTTCCAGTATGTTTGGTCTATTACCTATTATATGCGGAGATCTTTAGAAAATACATCTACACTTGTGATATCATTTATTATTTATTGTTTTATGTATCGCAATTTCTTGGGTGAGATGTTTTGTAAATTTTGGCTCATAGCTTTTTGCATCTTTTCAAATTCCATGTACCAAGAAACATTAAATGATTGAGTTCATTTCAAATGTTTATAATTGGAGTTCACTATTGTGAAATGCACCTATCATATAAAGTTTGATTTGACCCCTCGATTCTCTTCTACCTGCTTTATTGATTTTGTTCTGTACCCGGAATCATTTTGAATATTTAGTTTGACTTGTACTTGTGGTGTGCGACATAGGATGATATACTGCCCAAGTTGATGACCTCCACTGGTTCCCACGAGGATCTTTTCAGAAAGGAGATATCAAAGTACGATCACATTTGTGAAGACATTGCTCAAAACCTCGAAGCTCAAGAACAACTATTAGTGCACATCCAGGTCTGTATTTTGTTTACTGTATCGACAGCGATCCTAGTATTGTGGTAGTGTTCATGTATGAGAATGAGAAGGGTCTACATATTCTTTGTTTTCTTCAACCTCCAAATTATTTTTTTCTGATTCACTATGACATTTTTGTGGGTAGTTGGCTGACTATGCTTGCTTATGGGGCCATCACGGTTTTTTGATAAAATGCATGGTCGTCCAGGATATTTACTTGATTACATATGTCCTGCTTTGTTACCATGAAGGTTGTTTTGTCATTGATATTAACGTAATCATCAAGGAAAACAGACATACTAGTTAGTCGACTGCTTATTTAAATGTGTCCTTCCTCGTGATATGCAATTTCATGCTGATAAAATTATTATAGTTTTTAAGCTGCCATATGATTTGTCAGTCTTTATCATACCCAATGGTATATTGAATTTTCAAGTGTGTCTTCTACTTCTACCTCCATCTGATTTATCTATTTCTATCTTAGAGATCATTTGCTGTGGATAGTTACTCATAATTAAAATTTTACATCTAACATGATCTTGTATCCCTTTACAGTCCCAAAACAACGAGTTTGCCGCTATCTTTAACCTTGTAGATTATAAAGGTAAGCCATTCTCAAATTGTTGTTGATATGCTGGTGTGGCAGTTAAAGATTGCTCTGTCAAGAACTCGGACTTTATAAGAGATCTGTTTTCTTAATGTAACCAATTAATTTTTTTCTATGATGCATCTTTCCACGGAGAGAGTAAGCAATAACCGTGGTTATTTGTGTAGTGATTTATTGTATAATTTTAATATGAAATCACATGTGTCTCAACTTTATCAAAGAATCATACGCGCTCTTTCTAAATCAAGCTAAGTGCATCTCATGCATCTCCAACTATGTTGGCTTATTACCTATTTATTTGGGTAAATGACACCAACACTCCCTGAGTTTTGTCTTCTGGGATTGGATCTAATTATATAAAAACATTTCTTTGGATTTAAGTAATTATGATTATGTTTCCTAATTGTAAGGTTAAAACCCTTCAAGCAATGTTGTAGATGTAATTCAAATTAACCTCAGAGAATGTCTTATTGGTTTGCTAAAATTCTGGCTGTAATTATTCAAATTTCACCGTGTGTTCTATGTAATTTGACAAACCTCAAGGAGTGTCCATGTCGATACCTATTTGTTTATATTCTTCTTAAAGGTTCTCTGGGCAACTGTCCATGGTTGCCTGTCACCTGGATTAAATTTGGTCATTGGTGTTGCTTCTTTCGTCTTCTCCTCCTTCCAAGCTAGTTTTCTGTTGATGTTTTTTTTCTCTCTCATTTTCACTGCGTCCACTTTTCGATGGGTGATGATCCCAAGATGTATTTAGCTTAACTTGATGACTAGCTTAACTTGATGACAAGCAAGTCACCATTATAATGCTGATAAACCGGAAAAGTAGTTCCTTTCTTGTACAGAACATGTTCGACACTTGGTTATAAAATCACTTGAAGTATCATTTAGTTTTTTTTTTCTTTTCGTACATACTCTTATGATATTTCTTTGCTTTCGATCCCTCAGCATCTCGTGAGAGGAGCTATAAACAGATTGAAGCTGCCATAACCAAATACCGAGAGATCAAGGAGAATATTAATGAAGGATTGAAGTTTTATGTTACCCTTCAGGTAAAAATATGTTCTCGTGTCATTATCATCTACTTTGTAAATTTAGGAGGAGTTTTTTTTAGGGAAGAGGTCTACAATGAGCTGGGGGGTCAGCACCAGATACAGAATCTTCCTTTGTTCTCTTTCGTGTATTATTGAAACAAAGAATAAACCAGAATTTGAGCAGTGTGCCTTCAGGGCCACTATTGAGACGTTTTGTGGAGCTAATTAAACCCACCCTGTGGGTTTTGTAGAAGTTTAAACTCACAAAATGGCATAAGACGTACGAAAACCTGCTACATATTTTAGGACAACATTATGCAAAACATTATAGAATGAGATGAGCCTGAAGAGGAAAAAATAAGAAGAGTAGAAATCTCTATGTACTAACGCTATATGTTTTTAAAATGACTGCTACCGACCCTCGAAACTTCAGCTGTCTTCCAATGACTGAACAACACATGCTCCTTGAGTCCGATTTATTCCTTGAAAAATAAATGGTTTATCCTTTCTAATTGAAAATTGAATTATTGGTCACTGAAGGGGGTGGATTGTGGTCTATCTTTGTCTTTGTCCTTCCTTGGTCATGTGGACACGCACACTGAAATCACCCAAGTTGTACCATGCCACCTGTGTTATAATTGTATTATATTTGTCCGCAAGATAAATCATGTCCATCTCTGATTACGTTTTTACGTGAAAAGGATGCGATAACGATGGTGAAGCAGCAGTGCAGTGATTTTGTGATGACTAGAAATATCCAGTGCAGAGAAACGATCGAGGATGTTCAGAGGCAAATGTCAGGTCTGAGTTTCCAAGATGGCAAGAATAATGCTGGCTACTCTTATTCTTCGGTTGGGCAACCTCACCAGACTCAAAGACCTAATTCTCAACAGCTGACAAATACGAACACGCCCAACTCAACCCCCACGTACCGCATACCTCAGCAGCCAACGATGCCTGCATATGCTCAAACACCTCCTTACGGGACTTCTCAACAGCCGCCTCCACATTATCATGGAGCCGTTTTGAATCCCCCTTACCAACCTCCCCAGCAACAACAGCCGGCTCCAAGCCATGATTATGGCCAACCTGTATATCCCGGTTGGCAGGGCCCATACTATAATTCACCTCAGCAAACAGGAGCTATGCCCCGCCCTCCTTACACCGTTTCTTCTCCATATCCTCCGCCACCTCCGAATCAGAGTGGCTACTACAGACAGTGATAATTTGATCGTGTCAAATGGTATGCATTTTCCCGTTTTTGAAATCACCCTAAGTCTGGTGCGGTCGAAGGGATCTTATTTCTGTTTGTCTTGACCCCTTTCTTAATGTGTGATGCATGCAACATGTGGTTACGTGCGGTGTATTGGCTGCTTTTCTCCCTTTCCCCTTTGACTTGCAGACTTAACATTGTTTTTCAAGATATATTAATTACATAATACACAGAAATTACCTTGAACTATTTACAGTGTTGTGTAAACATTAAATAAGCATATCTGGAGAATCGTCATTCAATGTAAAATTTTGTGATTTTTTGGTGCTCTTTTTTATCAGAATTACTATTGCTCTTTTGGTGCAAATTCGAAGATGGCGCGATTTTCATGCTATTATAAATAGTTTATTATCTGAAAATAATTTTACTTTGAGAATAATATAGTTCGTGTTGATGGGTCGGGAGAGTAGGAGGTTCTAATAGATGTTGAGATTCACATTTATGCAGAACTCGAGCATGTTTAATTTTTTCTTTTTCTAATTGAATTTGAACTGTAACATTTTGTTTATATATTTGAACTGCTTGTAAAGGGCTTATTCAATATGTACTTTTTAAGATGAGCTATATGGTATTATATCTAAATCGTAAATAAACTAAATATCAATGTCATTTGATTATAAAATTGGTTGGGAACACACTAAATCTGTTCAAAATCTCTTTTCTTTTACATCCTTGAAATATTTTTAGTACTTGTTTTTGGGTAACTCTGGGCTTTTGCTCGACTAATTTCGGGGGGGGACGACATTTCCCTAGTTTGTACCAGATAAATTCGGAGGCGATCAAACGTGACGTTATATAATATATATTGTGATGTAAAACCCTTTTCATGTATAGATATTTAGTATGAATAAACAGTAACATATAATAATTGGCATTTGGAATTCAAAAATATTTCAAATTTCACTGTGTATATATTAAGTTTTCGAGAATACCAACATTTAAAGGATTCTAAAAATGATGTCAATTTTTAAATTTCTTCCCAGTCATATATGGGATAAAATTAAATTTTAGCTTTTATTTGATCAAGATTTTAATACATAATCTTTTAGTTTGTAACCTTTGTTAGATCTTTGTTTGTATTAGATTGTTTTGTAGGTCAATTTGAAGGAAAAAAGATAATAAAGAAAATAAAAAGGTCATATATATTAAATAAGGAAAAAATTGACCTCATACACGGTATATTTGATGTTCAGATCAAATTTTGAACCTTGAAATTTGAATATCGAGGAGAATTTCAAGACAAATGAAATAATCAATAATGTTCCTAGTTTGAAAGATCAAGCCAATATAATCATTTTTATTAAATAATCTCAATGTTTAATTAATTCAAATATTTTTTTAGTTTCAATGCGTAAAATAATGAATGCTGAGTGTTTGGTCCATAACTCCATCCTTCAATTTTCAACTGTTGGTAATTTAGAAAATTATTTAATATCTCACGAAAAAATGATTATCCAAATTATTAAAACCCCATCTCAATTTTTTTTTTTAAAAACCCAACGAAACAAACCAGTTATTATAAAAAACCGATTGTTTTCGAATAATAATAATAATAATAAAAAGAAGCAAATTGGACGAGGTTTCAATTGTTTCGAGTCCAAATTGCATATTTAAGCATTAGCGCCCGTGATATCTTAGTCATGATTCTTGACAAGATAATCGGAAACACATTCCAACAGGGCAGTTAAAGGTTTGATGGACACAAAAGCAGCATTGGCGGCCGCCTCCTCGTTTACCTCGTACTCGATAGTTGACTTTGTAATACAACTATTTTTATCTTCCTTCTCGATCACCTCCATCCGAACTCGAAAATATTTGAAACCCATCTCCAGATACCCACCCTCCACCACCTCTGTCTCTTTAACACGCCTCGATTCATCCACCACCGTGAACTTCTCTTTGTAAGAGGTTAGTCCTGGTGTCCCTATTTTCATTTATATTTATATCATTAGTCAATAATAATGACTACTATATATATAATAGGGCTAATTTAAAAAAAAATTGGGAATTTTAAAAAAAATTTCAAAAATAATGTCAAAATTTTTTTTTAAAAAATCTAATGTGAAACGCATACTGTGTATGCGTTTCTTACTTTTTACTTTTTAAATTTTTTTTTTTTTTTTTTATAAAAATGAGAAACGCATACCAAGTATGCGTTTCTCATTTTTAATTTTTTTTTGTTTATACAGTATAGGTTAATTTGCTTTTTAATTTTTTTTTCTTTTTTATAAAAATGAGAAACGCATACTGCGTTTCTCATTTTTAAATTTTTTTTTTTGTTTTTTTAAATATTGAAATGTTATTATTAATCATATTTTTATTGTGTATATCTACTCAATTTTATATAATAGCAATTCACAAAATAATTATACTGAAATAACCAAAATAATCTTACTAAAAATTATTACAAAAAATCTTATAGAAAATCATCCATAAAATTCTTAATATTAATATATAAGTTTTCAATAATTTATATATTAATACATTTAATTTATTTATGAGCTAAAATTTTATAATTGGATTGCTCACACTCTCCACAAATTTATATTAAACTAAAAAAATAATTAACTACATCATTATTCATTAAAAATCATCTGTTTTCAATAATTATCTCTCCAACTCTAATTTCATTACCAGCCCCAGTATAAAGTACTCCGGACCCCAGATTCCACCAAAAACCAAATTCCAAGGTTATCACCACGATGAGAATACAATCTCATCCCTTGGATCCAACGACGCCAAAAACAAGATTTAAAACCCCCGGGAGTCACAAAACCGTAATTAATTCATAATCGCCAAAATAATAATAATAATTATTATTATTTTATTTTTATTATGAATATATGATTATTATTATTGTTATTATTACTATTATTTGATGTGGGTAGAAGGATGTGTCATATCGGATAAAATCATTGTCGAGCAGGACAATCCATTCCGAACAGGTTACCTCATGCAGTATGATACTCTACTCGCCCCCGCATGGTCAAAGTTGTTGCGTCACTTCAGACAAAATCATTGCTAAACATGACAATTTGATTGATTTTGTCTGAAGTGACGCAACAACTTTGACCATGCGGGGGCGAATAGAGTATCATACTGCATGAGGTAACCTGTTCGGAATGGATTGTCATGCTCGACAATGATTTTATCCGATATGACACATCCTTCTGCCCACATCAAATAATAGTAATAATAACAATAATAATAATCATATATTCATAATAAAAATAAAATAATAATTATTATTATTATTATTATTTGTGGCGATTATGAATTAATTACGGTTTTATGACTCCCGGGGGTTTTAAATCTTGTTTTTGGAGTCGTTGGATCCAAGGGATGAGATTGTATTCTCATCGTGGTGATAACCTTGGAATTTGGTTTTTGGTGGAATCTGGGGTCCGGAGTACTTTATACTGGGGCTGGTAATGAAATTAGAGTTGGAGAGATAATTATTGAAAACAGATGATTTTTAATGAATAATGATGTAGTTAATTATTTTTTTAGTTTAATATAAATTTGTGGAGAGTGTGAGCAATCCAATTATAAAATTTTAGCTCATAAATAAATTAAATGTATTAATATATAAATTATTGAAAACTTATATATTAATATTAAGAATTTTCTGAATGATTTTCTATAAAAATTTTTGTAATAATTTTTAGTAAGATTATTTTGGTTATTTCAGTATAATTATTTTGTGAATTGCTATTATATAAAATTGAGTAGATATACCCAATAAAAATATGATTAATAATAACATTTCAATATTTAAAAAAACAAAAAAAAATTTAAAAATGAGAAACGCATACTGCGTTTCTCATTTTTATAAAAAAAAAAAAAATTAAAAAGCAAATTAACCTATACTATATAAACAAAAAAAAAAAATTTAAAAATGAGAAACGCATACTTGGTATGCGTTTCTCATTTTTATAAAAAAAAAAAAAAAAAAAAAAATTTAAAAAGTAAAAAGTAAGAAACGCATACTGTGTATGCGTTTTTTACTTTTTAAAAGTAAAAAACGCATACACAGTATGCGTTTCACATTAGATTTTTAAAAAAAAAAATTTGACATTATTTTTGAATTTTTTTTTAAAATTCACAATTTTTTTTTAAATTAGCCTATATAATAGACAATTACATATTCTTCCTTTAAAGAATAGCTGTTTTACAAATTTCTCTATCTAGTTTGAACAATTACATCTGTATCCCTTATAGAATAATTATATTACAATAACATCTACTATAGTTTGTATAATTGAACTCTTTTTAGTTTATTTATTTGTGTTATAATAACATCTTAATTTAAAGTAGCCAGAAGCATATCACGACTTGTTTATCTTCTTCTACCTATTTTTTAAAAGCAACAACAGAGGAAATGAAATCAAACATTCAAAATCTATTTTTTTTTAATCTAAAAAAACAAATAATTACTTTTTAAAAACAATCCAAGAGAAAAATGGTACTTCTTTTTGAAATTATATAAAATAATCATTCTTTTTAATTTTTTCTACTATATATGCTTTTCAATGATATTTTTTGTTATAAAATATAAATTATTATATTATCACATATAAATCTATACTTCATTTTCTACTTTAAGCATTTCGTAGAATAATACACTTTTTTAAAAAAATTCTAATGCTGTTTTAGAGGATAAATGATTAATTATTTCTAAATTACTTAAAATAATCCACCATTCTTTTCATTTATTTGATTTTTTCTTCATAATATATGTTTTTTTAATAAAAAAATTGATTTTACTTTAATGTGGGTCGTGAAATATTAAATTATCATATATAAAATTTATACTTTATCCGCTATTTTACATAAATTCTAATTTAAAAGTTTAGAAAATGATGATATGCTTTAATATTTTGGCTTAGGGCTTAATTTACCTTTTCCATGTCCACAATAAATTATATATTTTAATTTTTTTTATGACAATTAACTTTTGAAATTAATTTCTATTAAATTATCAATTCAAGGCCACTTTAAACTTTTTAATTACGTAATTATTCAAAACATAATAAAAGAGTTAGATTCAAACATAATTAATAAAATAAATTTTCAAATATTCTTTATATATCGCTTATCAAATTTAAAAAATATATAAATTATATTTGGCCAAAATTCCTCCGATTTTGCATTTAATTTAAATTTTTTTTTTGAAAGGAAACAAAAAAAAAAAAGCAACAAAACTAGATTTATAAATCGCACCTGGAGGGAAGAAGATTTCGATGATTGTTCCAACGCCGCCGTCGCCGTAAGCGACGGTTTTACCGATGAACTCCGGAAGCGATTCGCCGGCGATTTTGGCGACCTGGAGGGTTCCGTACACTTTCCATGCTTCGCTAGCTGGTACATTCACTTCCCTCTCAGCGCTAACTGTTCCGAACATATTTTATTTTGGAAATTCTACTGCTTCTGAGGATTGAGGAACTTACGATCCAAATGACGAAGCCTCGCAGCTTATATGGTCATGTGGCTTTCTATTTGTTTTCAAAAAAAAATAAAATATCTTTACTAGTGGTTCTATGCACATGTCCCATGTGTACAAATTATTTTTTTGTGTATAGAAGTTTTTTATGATAAGTAAATTTCATTTAAAGAATTTAGATATAATATCTGTTGGAAATCGCACCACTCAATTTTTTTTCGTATTTTTATATTTATATTTTACTCTTAATTTTTTTGAAATAAAAAAAATTACCCTCGTAAATTATAGTCGTGACTCTACTTCTGGTCATGGGTGTAGTGAGCAATCGGTCAAGACCGAACCGGGCAATTTAAAACTGAACAAATAAAACATAAGTTGTTTTTGGTCGATTACCGAATTAACCGATTTTTTTAAAAAAATATAAAAATTGTTTTAAAAAAACTAAAGAAATTAAAATAATATAAATATGGGTTTAATTGGTCTAATCGATTAACCAATATTTTTAAATGAAAAACGAAATCGAACATATTAAACTGATATTTTTCTAAAAATGAAAAACGAACTTATTAATTAACCGAACTTTTGCTGATTTAGTTCGGTTAATTCGATTAAATCGAACTTATTAATTCGATTTCGGTTAAACCAAAATTTTGCTCATTTCTAATCATTCGGTGTATCAAAATATGGAAATGATATATTTCAAATGGAATCTATTGTTTCTAAGTGTTGAGATTGTTGGGACAAACTAAACAAAAATCCTCCAAAACCATAAGTTAAAACTTCATATATTATAGTGGCCAATAAATATATATATATTCAAAGTCGATATTTTATTTAAATATAATAAATTATAATGCCAATGGCGAGGAATCTTAGGAGAAAATGATTCCACAATATTTTTGGGCACTAAATCCCAAAGGTTGCCGGCAGATTATTCAACTAATTTAGGGTACATATAAGAATACATTCATTTTGAATTCTTTAATCCTTTTGGTAGAACTAAACATTGTAATTATTTGAAATTAATTTATTGAAAGTTAAGTTTTGTCGTGAATAATAATAAATTTGTTAATATTATTAAATATTTTGATAATTTATTTATTTGGGAGGTTATGTTTGAACGAGAGGATCTGCATTTGAAATATTATTTGAGATATTTACTTTAATTTCAAAATATTAAAAAATATTGTAAAATAATATATTAAGTTAGTTAATTTCAAGGCATCCTATTTTAATATACCGCTTATTTCAAAGCAAAAATGTTTTGGGTTTCAACGACATCGGATTATGTTTGGATCGATAGATTTTGAATGAAGATTTCAAATCCATGATAATCTTTATAAATGATCTGAAATCCTATGAAGCTGATTTTTGATTAATTTTGGTGGATTTCAAATTCGTCGTACTGAGTCATTTGAAATCTTCTTCAGATTTTTTTTTCTTAGATCCAAATTTTTCGATCGAAATGCATCCTAAGAGAATTTTTCAAATTATACATCAATTTAATTTATCTAATGTGAATTCCTATTTAAAATATTTTCAAATTTCAAAAGATTTTAACTTGGAAAAGATTGAAATTCATCATGGTTGTGTTTTGATAAATGTATTTTAAATTCACCCAAACGTAACCTATAATTATTCAGCGGATGCAAAAAAAAAAAAATGAAATGCAAGTATATGAAATTCACATAATTTAAAAATATAAAAATATATCCAATATATTTATAATTATAAATTTGGATTGGTGTAAAATCCATCAGTATAATAAAAGCATCCTAAAAGAATTTCAAAAATCACATTCAATCACTCTTAAACTAAAAGAGATGCATACTCAACCATGTTGATATTTAAATAAAATTGTCATAGAAAAAAATTAATTAAAATATTTTACATAATAAATTTGAATATTTTTTAAGTGTAATATTAATTAATTATGAAATGTTGCCGTGTCATTGTCGGTTACCCACTCACCCGCATGTTACCCAAAGAAACGCAGCCAATAAGTGTAACGATAATTGGTTTAAAAAAATGTGATGATAATTGACAATTTGTTTATATATGTAAATAAATGATATATAATTTTAGTCAAATGACATCTTAATATATATAATATATAAGACTAAAACCATTTCTTTTTTTTAAATCATAAATAGTAATTAGATTAATAACTAGAAAAGTACAACAAAGTACTGGCCGAAGCCGATAAAACAACGACAAATACTAAGACATACATAATACAAATTATACTAATTGGCCAAATGGTAGGGTAATTCGCAAACTGAATCACAAGATCGAGAGTTGAAGTGAACAAGGACACTAGAGCCATACCAAGTCCCCTCAAACCATGTAATCAAGGATGTGATCGAACACTGTGTCGGCCTTCCAAGATACATGAAGGAACAAATAGGGATAAACGAGAGCTGGAAACTGAGAAAAGACAAACAAAAGCACAAGTCCTCGTATACAAAACCCTTGATAAAATCCAACGACCAAGGAACACCAGTAGATGGCACACGAAATCGAAAGACCCAAAAATCAAAGCTAACTGACGTCCTGGCAGGAAAACAGAACTAAGAAATCACCACCAAATAAACTAAGTAGTGTCACCACAAAATCCAAACAGAAAGAAGTCACAAGTCATAGGTGACACGAAATAACATCCGCTCGTACAACACCAAGGAACAAGAAACCCGGTGGCGAGAGTCGGACGACCACAAAAGCAGGTGGCGGCGAAGCAGAACATCCAAAAGGAGCTAGACCGTCGAGGACACAAAAACTGGGAGGAGGACCGCCACCTGTCGACAACAATAACCAGGAAAAACAACAAATAATATGACATGAAACTAGATTGTTAGCCAACAGAACAGAAAATTGAGAAACAACATAGCAAGTCTGTCAGAAGCAAGAGAATACTTGTAGTCTCCTTGGCTCGAACGTTCCATCTTAAGGAAGTCATGGTAGGCGACATCTTAAGGAAGTCATGGTAGGCGACGGGGGTTGCCACACAACCACCGCCACAAAAAGGATAAACGCCCAAAAAAACCATTGTGAAAGTACTTTGAGCATTATCCATAGACCGCATGTAAAATCCACCCATAAAATGACTCAAATTATATATGAAGAGTAACACTCTCCACGTGAAATTTTTTTATGTATATTTCTATTCAAACACTAGGTTAAGTAACGATATTATACACATTAATGAGATATAAATATTCATTTAAAACTATAAAATAAAAGAAATATCTAGTAGATAAAAAAATTTTATTGGTAAGAAGATATTAAATTAAAGAGAGAAATAGTATTGATGTATTAAATTCACTTTATAGTAGAAACTCCATAAATTAATAATATTAAGATCATAAAATTTGGTTGATTTAAAGAGGTTACTAAGTTATCAAGTATTAAATAAAAGTTGAGACCAAGTTGGGACTAGGGAAAAAAAATTATTATTTTAGAAAGGTTAATAATTTATCGATTATTAATTTATGAAGGTATTTCATTATCTTCAACTCTCTCTCCCTAGGATTCAAGAAACCTGAACTGCGGTAACATCTTAAATGACTTAATTCAGAGGTGATAACTGGCACCAGTTTGGAGTAAGAAGCAATGGGAACGTGCAACCTCACCAGACTTATTTACAAATTTACAGACTATTTTGTTCTTACTTTTACATTCACGGTCTAGCTACATTCCATACAAAGAAACGAACACAAGTTTACAGCATTCACCGGTTATATATCCATGCCCTCGAATATTTCTCCATCTTCCTCACGAGTCAACTCATCAACGAAAAACCATTCTCCCGCCAAGTTGCTGCCATGAGAGGACAAATGATCAGGCCAAGAACGAATTTTACATAGATAACGAATTACGAGATATTGATTAAATCTAAATTACCTTAAACAGCTAAAGCGAAAGCTCACAACACGCTTGAGCTTTCTATTGTAGAAAAAGAAATGGTATGACCATCTGCAATAATAACATGGAAAAGGAAATAAATACATATTGATCGAGTTTACTGTAACAAAGGAGCGGCCTAATTACGTGGAAATTTACATGGCTCCTTTTTCAAGGAACGGATCTGCTTCAGCCTCTGGGTTGTAACTGTAGATTTCACATTCTGCTAGTTTCACAACCTGCGTCAAGAACTTGTCAACAAACCACATCTCTGTTTTAAACTTAGAATGCTGCTTATCTAATATCTAATAAGCCAACAGATAGAGCTTCCACTTTTTTCTTCTTTGTTTTTCTATAATGTGGAGAGTACCTCGTCTAAAGCCTTGTAAAAAGTCTCCAGTAGGGATACTCCCTCATTATCCTTGAGCCACTCCTGCGATACAAAGTACGCGAAAATGAGAAGATACTCAAGCCAAGACAAACAGAAGTCAGAGGTGCTACTGCATGAAGCTTCAAATTTATGACACTGAAAAGGACTAAATGTTTGGATTCATTTTCCAAACCTCATTTACCATTCCTGGAAATAAAACCAAACATCACAATCTTATTTTCATTTTCTTTCCCCAACACTCATTTCCATGTTTCCCAACATAATCATTATTTTTAATTTATATGCACACATCTCTCCAAAAATACTATATTGTATTATAATTTAAGCCAATAGACTACGTTTTACAATTCTAAAAAACCCCACATGGTAAAGAAAATTAGTCTCCAAAGTTTACAGCATGCTTCTTTCGTCTACAATTTAAAATTATTTAGAGTTAAGAAAATACCTTTGATGCTTCGAACATGTAAACATCAAATATCTGCTTAAAACTGTCCCAGCTTTCTTCAGTGAAAAACTCATGAGCTCTCAATGCACTGGTAAACCAAAAGTTTGCATATTGTCGCATGGAATGGGAAACCGAAAATAAGTATCGATTTAGGGCAATAACTACGAGACATGATATCAAGTTTATGTTGGGAAGTGGAGATACTTGAAATCTCAGCTCCCAAAAGAGCGACAGTAATCTCAACTGTCTGTCAAACCATCTGACAACACTTCCAAGGTTTTAAGGTCGGATTACAAAGCGGGATGCCATGACGCAAAGAAAGCTGACAGTGGCATTACCCATAATCCTCCTCTAACATAACAAACTCTGATATAACGTAAGATACAAGTTACCTGAAGTCATAATCTGGATACAGATGATTGAGAGTAAGAAGCAGATAAATCAGCGTCTTTCGGCTGCCAAATAAGAATTAGGAATTGACACACAAATAAAGTGAAATAATGCAGAGGTGACGATGGCTTGGATTGATTTGCAACCTGGATCTACTAAATAGATATTCAACAGGTGAAGAAGAGTCTGTATCCGAAGATTTTCCAAGATAATCAAGAATCTGTGTTAAAACATAAGGAAAATAATTTATTAAAGCATTGTGAGAAAGCAGATTCTCATTAAGCAATTAGATGAATCATACAGATCCCGAATCTCGAAAGCAAAAAGATAGAGGCAAGCCAAAAGACCATAATGAACAACTCGCAGGCCCACAAGACAACAAAAATTCATTTTGAAAAGTCTCTTAGGGTGAATAACATAGCCATCAGACTGCCAGGAAAATAATGTGTCAGAAGTGCACACGACTTGTATGTGGAAAAAGAAATGGTATACAAACAAAGTATCATTTACTCACTTGGACGCCAATGATTAAATTTGTAGAAAAAGCTAAATAGAAACTAAGATAATTAAATTGAACTCACCTCATTCTCCAAACTTAGAGAAAGCTTCTTATCTGTTCCCGTATGCTTACCTATAAAAACAAAAAGCAAACAAACTCCAAGTTTTTTTATTTTTCACATCCATCTATCCAAGCATATTGCGTACTCCTTAATTGAATCATACATACAAGAGTAAGCTTCAAGGCATCCTTTGATTGTTCGTTCTCCAAGATTCACATGGCTTAAGAATGATTAATTCTACAGAAACATAAAATAGTATGATAAATGTCCAACAGAAAATTAACGAGGAAAGAAAAGTTTGAGACATAGCATGCAAACATATAGTCTATACTAGCATGGAAATTTTTTAGGTAAAATGAATATACTAAATCGTACCGATCAAGCGGTGTGTATTCCAGGTACTTCATAATGGATATATATAGATTCACCAGGCTTCAGTCACAATCTCAAGGCTTACACGGATATTAAGATCTCAGGGTCTGAATTTTTTGCAAGTTGCAAATATTAGAACGGTGACAAGTTGCACTCAAATCAGGTATATCAGCAATTCAGTATGAAACATGGCATCGGTTAGTCATACCCAGACTAAAATTTAAAACATTTTTCCGTTGTTCATGATAATATATTTGATAAATATTGAACAGTCTGGTTTTAGAACCATGCTTTTGTTTATTCACGATGTACAGCAGTCCTGAAAGTAAAATTTCAATATATCATGTTTAATCAACGCCAGTTGGACTTACCATCTGTTACGGGATAGCAAATTTACTAAGTAAATTCTTTTATGCCAAAATAACCGACTCTCCCTCTATTTTATTTTCTCCACGTGCAATGGCTAATCTCTCTCCTATTTATAGATCCTCCTTGTGTAAACATTTAATGTAGGAGTATTTGCATTGTTTAAACTATTTTATCTTACGCACTGTTTTGATCCAGTCTACTAGAACCCCCTAGCCCAATCCCGCAACACCATCTAAATTATAAAAATATCAAGTAAAGAGATAATTTTGAGCAAATAACAATGTAACAACAAGCATTCCAAATTGAACTTGATAGCTGGGGTCGCAGTAGACGATGAATGGCACAAAATAAGGTCAAGCTTAATGCAATTCAACAATCTCTATTAATGTTGAATTGAACACTTAGTTCTTAAATTCCCCCAGCCATGCAACCCACAAAATACAGTTTAATAAGTTTACACAAGAAACAGCACTTAACAATATACATTCACTAAATGCTTCATATATATATTGCCCTAAACTTTCTGATACAAATTATTCTAGCATACAATACTTGTCACATAAACAATTGATCAACATATGGCAAAACAGTAACTTCCACACTAAATTCAAACACAAACCAGAAAATTTTTCCATCCACGCTAAAATCTTCATGCTTAAAATTCATCAAACATATGGAAATCAGTGTATTCATTTGAAAATTTCTACCAACACCAAATGTCCGACAGCCACCGACTACTAGCTATGTTTCACACCAAATTTCCCCCCTGCCAGCCAGCTCCTAAACATATCATGCATTGAAATTTCAAAGATAACATAGACATTTTCCATCACCTCCACCCCCAAAAGCTGCAATATCGCTAAATATAAGATTTTAAAACTGCTCCCCCTTAACCCTAATTTCAGCCTTCACCCATTTCAAATAACCCAACATAAACAAATTAGAATGATGAAGATCCGCTGCTTTCCAGTCTAACACGTCCGGTCCACGAAATTCTCTACATTTTCAACCCAACGTACTTCACAAACATAAAAAACCTAAAACTTCAACCAAAAAACAAGAAATAAAGCAAAATAATAACTTAATCAAAGCAGTCCACTCAATAACTATATAAAAACAGAATAAAAAGATATTGTTTTGAAGAAACATTCACTTAACCTTTTGGACGAAACGTTCGCAGAGGGAAATTTGGTGGATTTGAATTCAAGAACACGAATTTTGAATAGGCGAGCTATCTATTGAATGGTTAAGGAACATTAAATACGAATATTCGTATTTTTTTAATGATTGGTGTGCGTTTTTATTAAAGTAGTTCAGTTTTGGTTGTTGAGGGTAGATGAGATACACGTGTACCAAAGTCGTGCAAAATCAGAGAGCGACTTTAATTAAGTTGAATGTAAATAACATTATTCTTACAATTTTGATCTATATTATTTTAGCTTAAAATCGTTTATTTTTAACTTAAAATCGTTTTAATCATTCTCCAGTGTGTTTGCAATTGCTAATTCAAAATATTTTATGTTATTTTTAATTAAAATTGAAAAAAAAATTATTTTTAAGCAAAAATATTGAATACTTGCTATTAAAATAAAAAAAAAAACAACTTAATGAACTTCAAATTATTACAAAATTATCACCACACAGTAAAAGAAGTGAAAATCATTTCATTATCTACTTCTGTTTTTACCTACTTATTTTTAGAGAATGAATGAAATAAAAGACTCAGAATCTATTTTTTTTTCTTTCTGAAACACAGATAATCAGTTTTGAAAAGCAATCGCAAACACGACTTTGTGGTCTACCAAAAAGATCTATATATGACAATGGCTTACAGCTCATCTGATACCTGTTGCAATTACAACCCAAAATCTCGTGTTTTGGTTCGCAAGCAAGAGCTGCCGAAAACAGTTTTGATTTTCTTCTCTCATCGGGATAATTAAATTTCACGTAATTTTTCCCATTAATTTTAAATAATGGCTTTACGTTAGAACCAAAATCGTTTAAATTTCACAAGTTGATCGCAAGCAAGAGCGACCGAAAACAGTTTTGGTTCAAAACAATAAAGATGAAAATATAACTACCCCATTAAAAAAATGACATATTCTTCTAAATACAATTCAATGGTATGTTTTCTTTGGCTAGTCAACTGAACCCAAACTAGAAGGAAAATGTTCATGGCTCATGTTTTGAAAAGACAAAGGTACACCAAAGCACATATATCATTGCCTAAAAATGAGTGTAACAAATTTTTTTTTCGAGGGACAGCTGTCTCCACCTTTCAAGTATATTCGCGAGTGTGTGTGATTCGATGTTTAAGTAGGGGCAAAACCAAAGGAGAGGTAATTCATTAGATTTCGGGACTAAAATTTGATCTTATGAAACATTACATATGAAAATTAAAGTATTTTAGAAGATAACTTATTCCCACTCGATCAAGGTATTATGTAATTATTGATACTAATGGCTTGTCCTAGGTACCGATAATTTGATGTGAAGTATAAGAAGATATTGATGGTTTCTACATCCTTAGTTCATCCATCATTTGGTTCGAGGTGTATGATAATTAAAGTTATATATTCTTTTGTTACATATATTTTTTTAATTTATTATTCGTATATTGTATATTATTTATTACATTATATCCATGAATCAATCCGTGATATTAGATCTTACAGTTACGCTATCTATAACTGGATGCGTTCGATCCTAAAACATGGTAATACTTTCATTATAGATCCAATGGTCTATATTGTGGATCCATATAAAAATACATGTGGTCCATTAATAACTCGTTGTAGACTCGAAGTAACCCTAGAATAGCCAATGAAAATTGCTGCTCGGGTGCAATGTACAAACATTTTGATTTCTAAGGGTAAAATTTGGCAAATATAAAAATTAACGATGCTTTCTGGTAAAATAGGCTAATTGTGGGGTGCAATAAGCAAATAAAACCTTATCTTTAACACGAACAATTTGCGCCATAAAATTTCCTCTCCTTCGGCTCGCACTTACTGCCCCGACGCTAGTACGAGAGTGCGATTTGTCCAAGTATGTAGGTATTTCTTCACAATTTATATGCTCGATTAATTTATCTTTTATTAAGTACCGAATGTGAAGATTGTGATAGTATTTTTTCAGCTGAAGTATACTTTTGTGTTTATGTCACTTGCATTGAAATTTGAGGATTTTTTATTTTTTTTGGTATATGTGATGTGGAGAATTATGTGGATTTGTTGGTTAATTTAGTTGAGTATCGGGAAAATATGAAGTAAAACAAGAATTTTTTGATGAAAATATTAGAGAGGGAGTTATTGTTGCAATATTTTTTTATTTTTGGTACCAATTGGCTGTGAGAAAGGTCTGTTTAGGAAATAAGAAATGGAATCTGAAGGGAGCTACCAATGAGTTTTTGATCCATCCAGACAGATTTTCAAGGTTGTGAGATTTTGTAATGATTAGTGCTATATTTGGATTTTTTTTCAAACATCTCATGCAAACATGTATTGATCAATGTATCCATTATAATGAAGTAAAGTTGATGGGGATATGATTTTACTCCCTAATGTTTTATAATATTTAGTTTTTTCTTACCCTCTTTTATCTGAACATTGTACTTGAGTTGTGTGTGATTTCAGAGAATTTGATGTTTTTTTCTTGATACTATGAATGGAAATGCCGTAAAAATCTTGGCAAATATATTATATACGGAATGATACTATGGTGGTGGCTGATCCTCAAACCTATTCAATCAATTTCAGGAGTCATGTGTATTTAGAACAATATTTCTCCCTAATATTCAAGTTAGTCGTTTCACTCTCATATTTATGTGTTCCCAATAGCGGTCATTTCTAGAAAGTAGAAAGTAACATATTATAAATGAGCATGTAAGGATGACCATGCATTAACACTTTAGACAGTTTTCAACTAGAACCAAATACTGGTGCCATCAAGTAGCCACTAGATGCCTTCGGCATTCTTTCCTGCATGATGTCCTTGGTGAACTGGGCTAGACTCGCTTCTTGCAGTCTTAGTCAATGTTGAAGAAAATATAAATGAAGGTAGTGCTAGAGAATAAATAATAAGTTGTCCAATCTCTCTACAAGCTCGGGCTTAGATGAGACGATAATTCTTTATGCTAGCAGAGCCTCTGGCTAACGCCAAGGTCATGAGTTCAAAACTCACAAACAACAATTCCACCCACATTAAATATACACTTGATGGATCTCCCAAATAAAAGATGAATAAATCGACCCACAAGTGAGGAGGAATGCTAGAGAATAAATAATAAGTTGTCAAATCTCTCTACAAGCTCGAGCTTTTAGATGAGACGACAATTCTTTAGGTAGTTCTTAAACATGAACTACATACTTAGTGTACGTAGGGGATTTGTATGGGCTTTGGCGCTTTGCTAGTTACCCATTGAGAACCGACTGTGTAACTTCTTCTGTGCATTGACTTCAAAGGTTGATTTTCTATAGAAACTAGCCTCCAATGAATGTGAATGAAAAATTACTATGTCTAGTATTAATCTCCATTTTAATACACATTGAAGTATTCGTAATTGAAAATATTCATCTTGTGCTGTGGAATCAGGTGACTGGAAACTGCGAGGTGAAATAGTGAATGCACTCTACTCTACGTGAAAAGCTTAATAACTTCCAAGGATAGTCCCAAGTTAAGAAAATTCATTCAATAGCTTCCATCCCATCTTTATTTTGCCTGGAACTCGAAGCAGTTTACTCTAGAATGCTATCTTTCAATAAACCTCTCAATTCTTTTCCCTTGCAAATTTCATGTGCTATTCAACATCGGCACATTCATTCCCTAACCATAGGACGACCTCTCAGAAGCACTAGTGACAACGGCAATAACACCACCAGCAGAGTGACGATGCTAATGCATCACCTACGCTCCCCACCATCTGTAACACCACGAGAAAGAGTAGAAATACGGTTCAAAAGAGGTTCAAGAAAAAGAAGAAAGCAACAAGAAGATGGTGTTATGGATAAATTACCATCTAAGCAGGCTGCAGCTCCCAAGGACTGGGAATCCATGACTCTCACTGAGAAGGCAATTGAGCTGTATGTAGGTGAGAAGGGTATATTATTCTGGCTTAACAAGCTTGCATATGCTTCCATCTTTATTGTCATCGGAGGATGGATACTGTTTCGTTTTGTCGGTCCTGCACTAAACTTGTATCAGCTGGATGCTCCTCCTCTGTCTCCCACGTCCATATTGAAAGGTTCTTGACAAAATCACTATATGCATTCGGAACATTTTATTCAAACGCATGAGTAGAAATCAAGAAAACAGATGGAAGTGAAGAGAACCTTGAAGATTCTATGATAATGCACGTGCTCTTTCCCCTTCCTAAAATTTTGCCAAAGTGTGTGCACGAGGCCTAGGGTTGTGAATGACATGACTTAATTAAAGTTCTAAACTTCAGCCTTATTTGTATTTTTCAATCGAGAGTAAAAATGCTTTTGCTTTTAGTCGCGTAATTTTTACTCCTGTTCTGTTGTTAATGGGAGTTTTGCTTATTCATTTACAAATCATTTGAAACTAGTTAGATTCATATATTGCATGAGAAAAAGAAATTAAAAAGCTTGTCTTTGGACGATTAAGCTCATTAGAAATGGTTAAAAATAACTTTTAAGAAGTCAGAAAATGTGGTTTATTGGCTTTTGCGAGCATCAAGTGGAGATTGACAATAATTCAAGGATAAATCAGAATCAACACAAAAAATCACCGATACTAGAAAAAAATTTATAATAGTTTTCAACATATTAATTGATTATTTATTTAATAAATTGTCTAGTAATGACCGGGCATGCAGGATGTTTCTAATATTAGATATGAAAAAGAGAAAATTGGGTTTTCTTTAATTAAATAACCAACAAAAACAAAATTTAACAAAATAACTCGTTTTGGATAATATTCACCAAAGTGACCGAAGTCGTCGTTTCAATGAAGTCGACAATTCAAATGGCATATTCATTTTTAAAAAAAATGTATGAAGGCACAATATGAAATGGTGTTTTGAGTACAATATTTTTTTTAAATAAAAAAATTAAATTATTGTAGCTACTTTACATAACTTGCACAGACAAAAGGGAGTTCTGAGAGTAGCAAATATGAGTTTGTGCATTGTTTTCTTTCAGTTCAAGCACTAATAGAGTCTATGAGTATATTTTTAATATTTTATAAATTGTACTCTCATGTCTTGGGAAAAAATCTAAATTATGTAGTATATTTAGTTCAGTTCATAACTTTATGCTACAAGTTTCGGCATAAATTATCATGCTAAACTACATGTTTTCAAATTCCATCTCGGCACATTAAAAATTCACATGAATTTGTTTCCCAAATTAATTCTCAAAATGACAATTCAGAACAATGAAATTGTGGATCCCAACATGACAATGCAACAAGACATAGAGCAAAAGCTTGCCACCTAAACATATTTAATTTTTATAAAAAAAAATAATGAAGTCATCAGCATAGACACTTTAAAAACGGAAATTTGAAAAAAACAAAACGGTCGGACTGTGATTTTGTGGCAATGGTTTGATCGACTTGGAAAAATTGAGGAAATTGGTCGCACCGGCATATATTGGTTTTTACTTGGTCCTTAATTGATCAATCTGGTTTTAATGTAATAATTTGAACTTTTTTTTTGTGTTTTAGTCTCATTTTCACTTGAATACAGACATGCTGGCCCTTTTTGCACTTTTAATCCATTTTCACATAGCATTCTGACATAAATTGAACTAAAGGCACAAAAAAGTTAATTATCGTACTAAAATCAAATTTTGACTAGGATCAGAAGCTAATAAAGGCCAACTTAAAGATTATTTTACATTTTTGCCATATTGGATTCACTGGGGACGGTGATGGGTTCGAGTCTAACATGAATCCATATTAAACCCGCTCAATCTGGGGCGAAACTAAACTTAGTCAAATAGGTCCCATGATGGTTTGTACCCGGTCAACGAGTTTTGAAGTGGGGTGGGTCCCAGGTTTGGACAAACCACTTGAACCCGTCCTGCTATATATATTAATTATAACTTTTTTATCAGCCAGTCTCTCGTCACTTCGATCGTAGGTTTTGCGTGAAGAATATGCTGATATACTGTAATTAGTTTCTTACTTTTATAAAGAAGATTTAAAAAATTGAAGTAATAATAATTTATTTTATTTTGTTATGAGATGTGCAATTTGAAGATTAAACAGTGTGTTGTGAGATTGTATTGTAAGTGCTAATTCTTTAATTTGATGTGGTTGTCACTTTTGAGTTTTGGTTGACATACTTTTTTCTTATTTAATTTAGTTACAAGTAAATGATCAAATTGTAATAGATTAAAAAATTGATTTCTAGCTATGTTATCTGGTTCGCGTACTGGGCGGGTTAAACCTACCGGGTTCGGGGCGGGGCTTGTCATATTGGCGGGGCGGGTCTGAGATTTTTTTTGGTAATGTGCGAATCCTGGTTTGACCAAACTCGTCCCAAACCCAACCTATTGTCATATTTGCTAACGTTGAAAATTTACAATTGTCCGTATTGAAAAAGTAATCGAAACATTATATTGTAGAGTTAAAAGTTCAAGTTGCACTGTTACTATTACCTATAATTTTCGATATAATAGTAACCACTCAACAACTAGTATAAAAATCGACATATTCGTTTAATTCTCACGAGTTATAACATAGTGCAATTATTAAGGAGACCATCGTTGAAGAGCAATATAGCTCATGTTAAGAGAACGATCAAAAGTGGTGCATTAACTACATTTGATACAAAATTTGAGTTAAACTATTATCACTATATTATGGCTTTTGATAAAGTGCCGGACACACGTAAGATACTACTAATGAACATTTCTCCATTGCTACTGTCAAGCGTTGCACACACAGCCTCAATATAAATATTCCAAAGCTATCAATTTCTTCCTATAATGAAAGCTTCCAGCCACCTGAGAATTTGAAAAAACCCCATATCTCGTCTCCATACTCGTCCGAATTCCTAAGTCAACACCACCTTAAGGGCCATGAGATCACAGCAGTCATTTTACGAACAAGTAAATTTCGTGGTAATCTTCAAAATCTATGAATTTACAACCTGCCATACCGGTAAATAAGACGAAGATAATCATACGATGATAAAAAAACAAATCACAGTTTCATCGGAAATAGTTAAAAAGTTATAAAAACAAACATGTTCATGAGCTTGAATCTTATCTGATTCAATGAATCAGATCAAATAGCTGCCGCATTTGATTATGTAAACAAGATCATATCCACCTTATCTCAGATAAAAGAACAGAGTAAAAAAAAAAACAAGAACAAAGACCGATTTTTAAAAAAAAAAATTCGAGTCATTTGAAAAAATCCTTACACTCCAATTACAATTAAAAGCCTTATAACTAAAATCTTGGAGAAAGAATTCATCTTGCTTCCGATACATCTGAGTTCACTTGTCTGTGAACTCTAACCAACATTAAAGTATAATTTGTAAACATCACTTCAGCTTCTCTTTGGCCTGAAATTTCCGTATAAAAAAACCGAGTAACTACGTTTATTAAATTAGGATGCAGCAGTTTACTATCATCCTCATCATAGTCAAATACTTTTTAAAGAATGAAGATAATGTTATACTTCCGATTCTTCTGTTGTTGGCGCCAGTAGCAGGCGAGGGCTCCAAATGCACAGCTTGCAACAGCAATGGCCAATGCAGCTCCAACAGGCACTGCAACTGCGTGCACTGAGGCTGTTATATCATCAGCTGGTATTATATTAGTCTTGTCTGAGACAAGTTCCTTATCCTTGTACAGGGATACAAGCGTCTTTCCATAATAGTCGACCAAGAACCTGTAAACCTCGTCATGATCCCAATTGACCCCATTTTTATCATCATCCTTTGTGCTTTTGGTATGATAGCAGGAAGGACAAAGTTGTCGTGGAGGCCATATCATTTTCGGGAATTTAGGGTCACCGGTATCTTGGTTTGCCTCTTCCTTCATGAGTCTCTCGTTAACTTTGTTGTGTGCATCCCACAACCAAAGGACAAAATCACGAGCTTTCTTGAAAGTGGAAACACTGCAAGTTTGATTTATATGTTCAGATGTAATATTTTTTTAGCATAATTACGATGTAAGCTAACAAAGGACTTGCCTTGAACACATGCCGTAAAAATGTAGCCGGCATTCTTGACAGATAAAGAAACTATGAATAAAATCACAAATAGCGGTAAATGCAGAGTGACTTTCTCCGTCGTCAACTCGTATAGAAAGTGAGTGCAATAAAACCCATAATCCACAACTGCAAGGGTCATAGAAATATCAGTAAAGACCACTACTACTTGAAGGGTGTCACCACTTTGATACTAGCTTTAAAGTCAGCTATATTCCAAGAAACATCTAGCTGAAACGTATTTTTTTTTATAGAGGGGGGTTGTGGTCTCGAACTTGAGATCCGGGAGCTCATGGTGCCAATTTAGCTAGAAACTCTCGGCTAGCTGAAAACGTATTGTGAAATGCAGTAATAAGAAAAATCTTCGTTAGAATTAATCAGCATGCATCTCAATTACATTCAAAGCTACATCTAGCATGCATTGTGTGTGATGCATTGAAGCAGTTTATTTTTAAGCAAAAGCCAGAATGTTGACCGAGAAGAATAATTTTTTTTTTTAAATGCTATCAAACAAGAACCGAGGACTCGGGTTCTGCAACAAATCCACGCCACTTTCAATGTTTAATATCCGAGTTTCAAAATTCTCAGCGATGGATCAACAAAATCAGAAAATAGCGTATACTTGAGGAATTGATATGAATGTGCCTACCTAAAACCTCTAGTTTCATTCTTGCTGCCACGACAAAACATCTACAAAGAAAATTCAAATGCCGATAGGAAACAGTTAGATGCTAATTTAAGCAGATTTTAGAACCACCGCCACATCTGTAAAAATGATTTATCAAGCAATTTTAAGCATATGAAACTCATGAAGTTTTGAGAAGATAAATAAAATTGGAACTTTATTCTGCTATTAATCCATTGGGATTAAAGACCATTGTCGTTGTTGTATTCTGCTATTAAATCAGTTTCAAATTTATAATATTGAAATAGTCTTGGTGTCTACTTAGACATGTCATGGATTAAATTATTATCTAAAATGAGATTTATTACTTTTTATATCCACTTTTGGATATAATTTAAACTAAGAAGTGCACTATTTTTTATTTTACCAAAAAGGTGCACTATTTAAGAGAATAAATAAATTGTGCATTACATGTACTGGGTGAATTTCAGCCACATTCAGTTAATGGGCACTAGATAACACATAAATTAGAGGGTAGAATAACTGACATACATACCCAATAACCACGTGGAACATCTTTTCCACAAATCTGATAATTCCCAAGGACACCTTTCTCTTCACCACTTGCAGCTTCCTTTGTTTTGGCTGAAAAGTCATCAAAATCAACTAGTATTTGTGCAGTTCCCTTCCGGCACCTAATGATTGAAATTCATATTAAAAAGGTATGTGTAAATAAACAACTGATATACAGGGGAAAAAGAACAGGCACCACCTTCTTGATGGGTGATGGACCACCAAAAGTTGAAAAAAATTTACAAGCGATACTTGAGTCTCTGGTTTGATCATCTAAACACAGTTATTAATAAATAAGAGAGCTAATCAGTAAACAGGGTGTTGAGGAATCAATAGCAAGCAAAAAATGAGAAGTCACATCTCTATGCACCTTGTGTTTTAAAATGATATCAAAAACAGTGGATGTCGCCTCCTCAATATCATATATGGCATGTGCTATCTTTCTCAAGAAATATTCACAGCAAGTCAGAAAGGTACATAATCATTTATGTTAAAGTGACCAACCATTCAGAACATGAACTCAGTAGTACCTGTCCAGGATCCGAAACATTTGTCTGAAGATGCTCATTTTCATATTTCTCGTCATCCAATCTATATGAGCTGTAAATGTAAAGAAACATAAGTCAAAAGAACAAACACAAATCAATTTGAAGCAATATATGTTTAGTAATGCATCTATTGGCAGACGTATAGAAGCAAAGGAAGAATTTGATAACACAAAAAGAAAAGAAATTTTACAGATCAGTCTCTTATATTGAAACCACTCATGCACCTTATATTTTAAATCTGCAACATGAATGATGAGTGTACAGAAGATATGGGGCATAGGGGACATATTTCTACTTACAAAGCGACTAGCCAAAAACAAACATGTTTTGTACCTATTCATTTGCTTATTGATCCAATTTAGCAAGCGGTCAGCTGTCCTTCCATCATCACATAATGTATTTCGCTCTTATCCTGCTTTGGGCCCCAACTCCCTGACACAAACTTAGAAGGTGCGCCCCATAGAAGCAGAGGGTAGTGATCAACAGAGAACTTACTACAGAGGTTAGTATTTACCTGTGCTGTCAAGAAAGTAAGAAGAAGAAGAAACAATCATAAGACTACAGAGGCTGTTCAAAACCAGTTAAATTAGTACTCCCTCCTAGAATGCTCCTTTTAATAGAACAAAGTCAAACTGTCTAAGCAACAGCATATGAGGAGCATAGTTGATGAAATAACCAAATGAACCAAGCCAAGGCTAAAATGCCTGCTTAGGCGCAGGCCTTTTGTAAAGCATGCAGCTCCCTAGAGTGCTCCTTTTAATAGAACAAAGTCAAACTGTCTAAGCAACAGCATATGAGGAGCATAGTTGATGAAATAGCCGAATGCACAAGCCAAGGCTCATTAAATGCCTGCTTAGGCGCAGGCCTTTTGTAAAGCATGCAGCTCACTAGAGTGCTCCTTTTAATAGAACAAAGTCAAACTGTCTAAGCAACCGCATATGAGGAGCATAGTTGATGAAATAGCCGAATGCACAAGACAAGGCTCGTTAAATGCCTGCCTAGGCGCAGGCCTTTTGTAAAGTATACAAGCTCCCTAGAGTGCTCTTTTTAATAGAACAAAGTCAAACTGTCTAAGCAACAGCATATGAGGAGCATAGTTGATGAAATAGCCGAATGCACAAGCCAAGACTCGTAAAATGCCTGCTTAGGCGCGGATCTTCTGTAAAGCATGCAGCTCGGCTCTCCTAAAAGGCTCAACGGTCGCCTCAAAATTCACCATTCGGTGATGCAGGAAGTGTTGACTCAAGATGACAAGTGATATATTACTCACGCATACTTACTAATTATATACTAGATATTATGCAACAATCACCATTAACAATAGATAAAGAGAGAAGTGATCTCCATATGTAGCAGGAGGTCCTGAAGAAAGATTGATATTTCAGAAGCCTATAAAATGAACCATTAATTTGGTCATCCGTAAATTGTTTCCAAATATGCAACATATATCACATCACTCATCTGACATCGTATCAGCTTGATTGCCAAATGGTTATTAAACATGGGCTTGTAATCTCCGACTCCAGTAAAGAAAGTAGTATTGTAAATTAGCAAAAAATCAGGCTAGTTTTAAAATGAAAGATGTGGATATTTTTACATTTTCACAAAATTAATGGTTGGGCTCTAGTGGGTGTCAAGCCATATTTTTAAGCTCAGGGTCACTACCCAAAATTAACATTTGAAAAAACAACCAAAGCATTTTATACTGATATCTCAAATAAGATCATTCTTTAGTAATTGATAAAAATATTGTAAGAACATCTAGAGACATGTACCTACGAGAAGGTTTGTCACAGAATCATTTGAAATATATTCGGAAAATTCTGTCTTACAACATCACTCGATGACCTAACTGTGGCTATGGCCACCAAAAAAAATGAAATTTCCAAAATTTCCAAAAATAATGTAAGGACCTATACAAAAAATACTCCATATCACTGCTTATGTTACAAGAAGCAATTATTTGGGGATTATCATTCTACAAGGCTACGTTTGAGTGTTTTGCTTGTATCATGAATCATGTGCTAACATTGTAACCTTTAAGTTCTTAGCACTAAAAGTTTAAACACATCATATTGTAAGTTACCAGTTAAAGAATGCCCACTTACCTACTCAACATGAATCGCCTAATCTAACTCAACATTAGCTGAATTCTCTATTTCATGAAGAACTACGGAAGCATAACATGAGTACCTTCGAGGCACAATCTACTCTAGTCATCAATATGATCCCAGGATGGACTGCGTCTGCCCCATTGAAAAGTTTCGCAACTTTCTCATATTGTGGCTGCCAAATTGTGATTTCAATGAGAAACATAGTAATGAGATGGAATATAACCAGTTAACCACATAAGTAGAATCCAAACACACCTTGTAATTTCTGCAAGCAGGACACCTGCAAAGTAAAGATAGTAAGAACAAAACAAATTATGTGGTTGATTCCACAATGTGAACGATCGAGTCGTCCCTTCTCAATAAAATGAATGTGTCGAAACAAATAGAAATTTAAAAAGGTGTCACTTGCAATGCACAAGCGACATTTTCGCACAAATGGTTTGCTAGCGATTGGCTCATATCCATGAAAAATGGGTAGCTCAGGTTTCAAGACAAACTCATTAAAACTCTCACACAGCTCATATGGACTATAATCCATCTCAGCCACATGTCACAGGACGTCCTCTTTGAGCTCATTGAAAAAATTGGATCGCCCCAGTACACATGTAGCCGGTTACCTATGCCAAATGTATTCCAAGCTCTCATATTACTCTCCCATGCAAATCAATTTATCGACACTAATGTCCCCATTTTATTTTTGAGCATTCAATAAAACCTACAAAGGAAATGATTCTTACGTAGTAGGTCAATATTATCAGTCATTCACAATTGATTCTTTCGAATTACTTAGAACTCAGAAAAAAGGGAAAATTCAACTCTTAGGACTCTAATATGATCTTAATATCGTTAACACAATTAATTAAGTACTCATTAAACTGGGCTTTATCTCAAACCATTTGCTTATGGCCTTACTTCCCCCTTGATTGTTTACAATGTCAATTTCGTTAAACATACCACATCATCTGCTCGATTTATATCGAACTTCCCTGAGTCCATCAAAAGGGGAATGAATCTTCCAAATCATTATTAATACTAAACTATTTTCCAATTGCAATTTCCCTAAGAACTAATTACATCATGAAATTCCACCTTAGAAAAAGCTTCATCTTCCATTAGAATTGAGCACAACTCTAAGACACTAGATTATCCCGGAACAAGGATGTATCTTCAAAGGGGTAATGGTCAGAAATTATCTGGGCCAACTTACTATACTCATTAATTTAAATAGATAGTGCAGATTATCACATACGCTATTCTTTGGGTACAGATTAAAGTCTTTGTTATTATTTAGGTGTATTTTACCCTTATGTTACTCTTTAGGTACATTTTATGCCTCAAGGGTGCAATTGACATTTTAACATACAATTTTAAATTCACACCCATGAGAAAGCGTTTGTCAAGCAAATTGTCAAGCAAATCATATATGGAGTGAGTGTTTTGCGCATACTCACAAATCAGGGGTAAACTGTTTATTTTCAATCCATATGGATAAGTTGTCTTTTTTGAAAAACCACGGTTTGTTGCCAAAAACCCAAAAAATATACATACAAATTACAAAAACATCACACACAGATTGGGAATCAAGGTCCATCAAAATAAACTTCACCCCTTATCCCTCAATAATTATCAACGTGCTACACATAAAAGAAGTAACTTTACCACTTAGCAAAGAATTCAACGACCGCAAAAGTTGCTGGGAGTTGTCTTTTGAAAAACCACGGTATGTTGCCAAAAACCCAAAAAATATACCATCACACACAGATTGGGAATCAAGGTCCATCAAAGTAAACTTCACCCCTTATCCCTCAATAATTATCAACGTGATACACATAAAAGAAGAAACTTTACCACTTAGCAAAGAATTCAACGACCGCAAAAGTTGATGGGGTCTCCTTAAGCACGGCATCGAAATTTGTGGCGTTCAATTCGACTGCAAGATCTGGTTTTTCAGCTTTGTCATCGTTGATTGATCGTAAAATTGAACGAGATCCAATCGAAGGTGTAGCTGAAATCGAACTCGCACAAGATGATGAGAGAATCAAGAAAATGATTGCAATCATTGAAGATATGTAACTAAACGATTGTAAGCGTATTATTTCTCTGCCTATGTCCACGATTTGCAGCGAGGGTTTTGGGAGGGAAGAACAGTGTGTCGTGTTATGTATAGTGATCTGTCATTTTGCTGGTTAACCGATATTCTGGCAGCGTAGTTCGAGGTTGTGCGGCCGGAAAAAGTATAAATAAGAGAGAAAGTGAAGTAAATTAAAGGATTTTATTATTTATAATTAAATTCTGTGCTCGAATAATAATTTTCATGTTAGGAAAAGAGCAACTTATAATACATGGTATATATATGAAAATTTACAATTTAAAAGATTTAAATTATACTTATACCATTAGTTATAACATTTAATACAACGATAACAGTTCAATTTTATAGATAGTATCAAAATCAATGTCATATGTTAATTTTTATGAGTTATAAGGAGTGTAATTATTGAGAACGATTGTTAGGAAGGAATAATTGCAAAATGTTCAACATATGATGCTTGAGTTGCTATACGATTTAAAATATTTGAATTGTAACGCTATTACCAGTTATAATTGTTGGTATAATGACAAGCAATCGATGATATTCACTAATAAATCAAATTAACAAATATAGACATGACATACATTTATCTCATTAGATGTAAAATTTGATTTTAATGACCAAATATTTTATTATACAATCATAACATTAAAATGTTAGGAATTTGTGTTTAATGAATTGAAAGTAAGCAAGAAAAACACGATGAAAAGTCAAATGGAATGAAAACGAGAAGAAAAAAAGAATTTTCGGGCACTAAGGATGGTCCATAGGCACCCGTAAGGCTTCCTAGGAAAAGCCTAAATTGCGAGAGAGGCCCGCAGCACGGCAGCACCCCCAGCACGATAGTGCCCCCTAGGCAGAATGATGGGCGTTGCGGTGTCTCAGGTGTGATAAGGTTCACACCTTTTTATGGTACGACGCGACGTTTCATGGAATGATGCTTTAAAATTGTATATTTTGATAATGTCTCATGGATTATTATATGAACAACTTCCACATTTGAATTTAAAAACGATTCTCTATAAGATTAACAACACAATTTGAGAGAAATCAAATTGCATTCATATTCATACTTCATCTTTAAAGAGAGATTGCAAAATTGTGTGGGTACATAAGTTGTTCGCAAGGCCACTATCATAAGTTAAAGTCGTTGGATCTTGGAAGAAGATTATCTTATTCCGTAATTATCTGGAGCGAGATCAGATCATCTTAAAGAAATAGTGTCACACCCTGAGACCGGGGTCAATAACACCGACATTGATTTCTAATAACCACTTGAAATCAACAAGCCCCGTAATACCGTATTGAACGAAAACTAGTCTATTATTCCATAAAAATAAATAATTGTCTTGCATAACCAACTCCTAAAGTCTTAAAACGAAATAAAATAACGGAATCATAATTAAACAAAATTTAAAGTCTTTAATTCATGGAAACGCAGCGGATCACCAACCCCAAAATTGGTATTGTTCTTCGTCTTCAATTACTTCCTCGTCTTTATCTGGGAAGAGTGAGTGAGAGGTGAGTGTTTTGGAAGACACTCAGCAAGCGTGGGGCCAATCGATT
The DNA here is from genome assembly GCA_907163345.1 of Haberlea rhodopensis. Classification (NCBI taxonomy): domain Eukaryota; kingdom Viridiplantae; phylum Streptophyta; class Magnoliopsida; order Lamiales; family Gesneriaceae; genus Haberlea; species Haberlea rhodopensis. The sequence goes on along the minus strand of CAJQUN010000636.1, from coordinate 116,653 downwards.
TGACAATATAATACATGTTCATAATTTTTCCAAAACATATATCATAATCGAACATAAACTGATATGAATGCATCTTAACATAATTGTTCCCATCGAGCCATAACTTATCATAATTGATCCCATCAAGCCATAACATAACATATCATATCAGCAATATTTTCCATATACGTTAAGCATAATAAATCATCTGATTTCCTCTTGGTGTTGATATCAATCTCTAGACTTAACCCTCCTAGAGATCTCCTAGAGATGAGATTATAACATCGGATAACCCACGAATAAAGGGTTTGGACTTATCAGAACAACGGTTAACCACCGTATCAGGTCATGCAAACGGTTATAATCCCACCGCATCAGGGCTATAAAGGAATCCCCCCCTCCCCCCAATCAGATTTTGAAATTTAAAGTGCTTAAAAATATAGTTTTCACCCGAACATCATAATTTCAACATAATTCATATGTCGATTGAGGTTTCAAAACATACATATGATTTTATTAAAAACAAAAAGGATATATAACAAAGCCCACTTACATCGATTATAGACGTGTTTGAACGATTTAGGGTGCGAAACACGATGAAATCCTCCTCCTAAATTTGAACACTGTTGAACACCTTCAATGTGTGAAACTTTGAATACTTAAAGCTGAAGAATTTTCAAAGGTTGCTTGTTGGAATTCTCGATAAAAAAAACTGGAAAATTTTGACAATTCAATGTCAAAGCTTCGATGACTAAATGCTGATTGGGGAAGGATTTTGAATGGCTGGACTCTTTGGATTTTAAGGCTGAATCTTTTGAAATCTGGTATGATTTGGAGCTGAAGTTTCGGCTCTTGATGTGCTGAATAAAGAAGTATTTTGAGTCTTATTTATTAAGCTTTGGTTGGTCAAGATAAATGTGATATGATTCATTTCTATCCCTACTAGAATTCTTAATCATCTTTAGAGATCTAATCCTACTAGAATACTTAATTATCTATCTATTATTTAGAGTTTTAATCCTACTAGAATACTTAATTATCTAATAGGTGTTTGACTTGAACAATGTACCTTTAGTTGTTTGATGACATTAAATTCTCAGGTCTTTACAAATAGTGTTCAACACTGTGCATAACGAAAGCCTACCAACATAAAAAAAAAATTGATTAAAACGATGATATATTGAGCTTTCAGGCATAGCCTGGCTGGTAAAAGCCCAACACCCACTTTGGGTAGACCCATGTTCGAGTCGCGCTTGACGCAAAAATATTTTGCCCCTCCCCCAGTCAAAAAAACTATGATATATTATTGAATTTTTATTAGTCAACTTAATTAAATACATTTAACAGTTAATGAAATTTATAGCTTATCTATAACTATTATAAAGTCATGTACCATCGGACAGAAATTTGATCTTAATTTTTTATATGGGGAGGGGGTTTTTTTAAAAAAAAAATTGGTCACTGCCCGGATCCGAACCCGAGTCATCCAAAATAAGGGCATGTGCAGTCTTTTTTTAATTATTTCTTCAGGCTTCAATCAATTTTTCCAATTGTTTTTTCAGTAATCAAATTTTTTTATAATTATTTTGATTTATATGGTAAATAGAGTAATATTGTTAAATGACATTACGATTATTTTCTAGATTAGACATACCATCACGTACACAAGCATATTGATATTAAAACTAAAATTCCGCATGCGAATTTGTCGCTTTATAATGTTTTTTTGAACCTCTCTTTATAATGTTTAAGGGTACCGTGATACTGCACTGCTCTTGAGGTCATATTGAGAAAATTTCATAACGCGAGACGATGTGCTTGAGATAAATGTGTAGTTGACTTTAGACCAAGTGAGAAATTGTTATAGTAGGTCAAATAAGCCAATTGTCAAGTGATTTGATTCATTTTCCAGTAAAATATTATTTATCCAATTAATGATAATTAATATGACATTTTTTTATCAATATATCTATACAAGATGCATAGATAATGTTAATATAATCCACGTGAATGTTGTACAAATATTGGCAATCATGAAATACATTCACCAGTGACCATGGGTGGAACCAAGAAAATAAGTTGGGGGCAAAAAAAAAAATTTCAAACAATAAATTATTAAAGAATATATACATATTTAATTGACATAGATGCGAAAATAATAATCAATATTATATTTGTACATATATTTTAATAAAAAAATAATTATAAAAATAATATTAGTTTAGTAGAATAAAAAAATATAATATAAAAATAATTATTTAAAACTAAGACCAAAGCACTATTTTTAAACATAGTCATCTTTACTCCATATTATTTAATATAGCCTTTTAATAATTAAATATCTTAAAATACCCTTCGTATACACTTCTCACATCACAATTAATTACCTCAATTAATTACTAATATTTAATTAAACCAAAATCGATATATTCTTCTCACTTCCCAATTAATTACTAATGCTTAATTAAACTAAAATCGATCGAGAAATCAGTTTATTCCCAAAAGAAACTGCAGCAAAACATCGACTCACATAAAATCACGAGGATAACCAAATTGCGATGCAAAAGCAGCAACAAAACCAGATGATGAAGCACGAGCAGCAACCAATACAGAAGACAAAGAACGTAGCCTAAGAACAATTGAAGCAAATCATGAGATTTGTGTATTTGGGAAGCACAAAATCCCACAAAATTGAGCGATGCAAATCAAAAAATTTACTGATTGCAGACTACCCAATACCCCACGAAGAACAAGACCAATCAAAAGATTTGTAAACCATGAAACCAACAAATCTCACGCACAACACCGAAGAACCAGAAGAAAAATCCCATGATTTGTAAACAGGAAAATGGCACAATATAGAAGACCCACCACCAAAAATCAATTCGTAAACCATCAAGATCCCCACGAAGAACAAGCGCTAAACCGTTGGAAATCCTAAAAAGAAAATCCCACGATGTGCAAAGGAACAGATTCACACAAATTTTTAACATGCAAAAAAATGAAGTTAATCAATATTTGTGATAACTGTTAGTTCTGGATGTTAAAGATGACAAAATAGACCAGACCGATATAGTCAATGTCAAAACAGATCGGATCGATGTCAACCAGACTGATACAGACCAGATATATGTCAACAAGATCAGAACAGACAAGATCGACGTAGATCAATGTCAACCAGATCAGATCGACCCAGATCGATGCAGAGCAGATCAGAACAGACTATGCTAGTAAGCTTCGTTCTTCAGTCCGAATAATCAACAACTATTTATTGAAGCATTTAATGTTGCATTTAATGCTGAAAAAGACCAATGACTGAAGTTTACCTTAAATGGTAAATAGACAAAGGAGATCCTATCTGACAAGCGTCAAAAGAACAGACCAGAAGCGAAAGTGTCTAAAATAGAAGACTGCAGCTTATTCAGATATTGACCAAAGTATAGAGTTGCACACAAAAGGAAATATTATCGTTGGCAGATATGCTTATATATAGGTGCAACTTAAAATGCTCAGATGACAAGAATCGGACACAAGAGATTCAAAACGTATAAAAGATCAATCAACTTTATCGAGCATTCAGTTGAGCAGAACACTTTCATCTTATCGATCTGCTCACAATTAGAAGCACAGCTTATTGTTTTATTTGATCACTTAAGTGTGCTTAGATTAAATCACTCTATCAATTGTATTGTGTTCTAAGATAGAAGAGTGAGCTCTTTGTAACTGCCAGACGGATTGTGTCTGAACAGATTGAGAGACTATGAGTTTCAGTCTGATAGTGGGGTAAATCCAGCTGAATCGTGGTTGTACAACATGATTGTATTACTCAAAGTCTTCTAGTGAATCCTTACTGTAAAGGAAGAAGGGGAGACGTAGAAGCGTTGTGCTTCAAACTTCCAGAAACAATTCTTGTGTCATTTACTTTCTTCATTTACCTTTCAGTTTTTATTACTCAAAAGTTCATCAGACTTATTCCGCACTATTATCAGTGTCTGTTGACTTGCAACTAACTGAGAAGCTATTGCAGTACTTAAAAGTCTGTAGTAACAAAGAAAATTCAAATTTGAGTCTAGTGTTTATTCAACCCCCCATTCTAAACGCTACTCCGATCCTAACAAGTGGTATCAGAGCAAGGTCTTCTCAAATATATGTGTTGTGCTTTGTAAATCCTCACAATTCATTCTTGCAAAGTTGTATACTTCAATCTCATATTTTTCTCTCCATTGTGCTATCTATTTTACTTATATAATAATGACATCTTCATCTAGCAGCGGGCGCTGGTAGTAGCCGAGATCTCATCCCGGGCCGTCTATCAATTACTTTGTTGGAATCGAAGAGGGGGGGGGGGGGGGGGGGGGGGGGGGTGAATGAGATTCCATGGCTACTTTAGCTTTTTAAAATGAGTTTGCAAAATAATTGAGTTTGCGCTTGCGGAAGCCTTACGTCAATCGATAAATAAAAAAGAATAAGTAAATAAATGCGTAATGAAAATTAAAGCAATAAAAGACACAAAGATTTGTTATAGAAGTTCGGCGATGAATCGCCTACGTCTCCTCTTCCCGGTTAGATAACCTCCAACCGAGATTCCACTAGAATAAATGATCTTGGCCTTGAGGGCTCCAAGTAAGCCACAACCCAACTCTTATGAGTTTACAAAGATCTTCCCGAGCACAATACTCTTCACGAGTGCACAAAGCTCTTCACGAGCTACCAACACTCTTACACGAGTCTTCTTGGCCTTAAGGGCTCCAAGGATAGCCACACACTTGCACCAACTATACTTGTTGATGACTTTACAATTTACCAACTTGCTTTGGTGTTGGAGGACCTTTACAATAAATCAATAAACACCTTCACGGTGTACTCACACAAAGACAACAAGACTCTATCAAAAGAAAAGGATTACAAGCTCCACTACAACAACAATGTATGGAGTTTGCAATGCTATAATAAATTTGAATTATGCAAAGCTTTGTAGAAGTTTGTAGGCTTGTTTCTTGTCTTCAAAATGCTCCAAATCATCAATATTTATAGTGTAGGAAGCCCCCTAGGCTCCTACTAGCGTTGCTACACATAAGGCTGAAATCACTCCTGCATCGCCTCGGATATCGCCTCAGGCGATCATCATCGCCGCGCCCCAACGGTCAACAGATTACACGCATCGCCTCAGGCGATAGGTGGATCGCCTCAGGCGATCCAATGCCAAAATCAAGGTCGTAGCCTCAGCATGTCCAAAATCTTCATCGCCTCAAACGAACCAGCCATCGCCTCAGGCGTTCGGGCCATCGCCTCAGGCGATCATGCCATCACCTCGGGCGAACTCCCCCTGCGCGCATGGCTCGGCGTCGCCTCTGTCGATTGCCGTGGCGAAGTCCCCATGGCTGCCATCGCCTCGGGCGATGGTCACCATCTCCTGGGGCGATCCATGCCAGAATGTGCACAAATTATTTTCTTCATTTCAATCCACTTTTAATAACTTAATCTGCACACTAAGTACACATATTAGTATAACAAACACAAGTTTTGTTGATCATCAAAACTCAAAGATAAACCGGAGATAAATTAACGCATTAAACGCAACCATGAGTTTAAGGCTCAACAATCTCCCCCTTTTTGATGATTACAAAACTTGATAAACTTGAATATGTAATATGCATGAAATGTGAGTAAACATGACTCCCCCTTAACAATTGCATAGCACATACAAGATACCAAGTAAATCATATACCCAACAACTCTCCCCCTCAAACTATGCATACACAAGCTCTCCCCCTTAAACTATGCATGAGTTAAGTTTCAAGTTAAGCTTCAAGTTTATCACAACATTCTCCCCCTTTTGTGATAATCAAAAAGCATAAAATGCAAATAAACATGGCACAATTATATGTTGACACATAGCCTTATTTTAACAAATTACACATATTCCTCATTAAACATGTAATAGCCATAACAAGCTTAAGATTAAATCATTTAGAGGATTATAAACATGCGTTTAAGGCAATTAACAATAAATTCTAAATGTTGCAATGTGTGTATATGTTCTACAAAGAATTCATGCACTCATGCCCAATACACAATAGAATTCTCAAACCAACATTCGATAAATTTATTAAGATCATGAAAGCATTATGTCAAAGATATAGCATCTAAACACTTATCGCATGCTTAAGCACATAATATCACATAGCATATTCAAATTTGAATTCAATGCACTTACTATAAAAGGATAAGCATACATCATGCAATAGAACAATTTATATGTGCATATGCTAAGGGGTTATCCATTTTTACTACCAATGAATATTGAGCTTCATATTTATTGGTCACAATTAATTTGTGCCAATTAAATTTTGAATTGCTCTTTTAAAATGTATAAAATAATTTTACCTTCGATAACAAGAGTGTGTTCTTGTCATTGGTCCTATGCCTCGCGCCTCTTCTATAGTGGTGAAAAATATAAACTCCTCCTTTGAGTTGCTTGTGCCTTCATCTTCCATCCCATTTTTGTCCATACAAAATAAATTTACAATAGGAGGATCTTTGGTACCCATTTGATTTTTGGGTCCTAGAGGGTTAGCTTTCATTGGCAATTTTGGAATCTATTTCCACCTTTTGTTAGGTTGGTATTGAATTCTAGCAACCTACATTTGTTCTTAGTATGCCCATTTTTACAACAATAGTTACAAGTAGGAGAATCATGCTTGGCTTTAGCTAACATGCTTGAAAATGATTTTGATTTGCTTGAAAAGCCTAACCCGGCTTTATCAAAGCTACAATGTTGCAAGCCAAGCAATTCATTCATCTTTAGACTACTTTCACTAAATTTGAAAAAGATATTTTTAAAGAATCTAATTCATTTTTCAATGAATTATTTTCTTCAACTTTCTTAGCAACCTCAAGTTTGAGTAATTTGTTACTCATCTTGGTTTTGCCAAGAACATCTATAAGCTCACGATAAGAATCTAGTAATTCATCAAACGAAGGTACCTCATCAACACTTTCATCTCCTTCATCATTTATGTCGTCTTTGGCCATAAGACAAAGGTTGGTTTCTTCTTCATCGGAGTCACTATCACTCCATGTGGCTATTAGAGCCTTCTTCTTGCCTTTATCCTCATTCTTCTTCCTATGACATTTGTTAGCATAATGGCCTTTTTCTTGACAATTATAACAATTTACCTCGTGTTCGGATTCATGTCTTGTAGCACCGGAGGCCTTTGGCTTGTTATGTTTGTTGAAGAACTTCTTGAACTTCCTAGTGAACAAGATCATCTCTCCATCCTCATCATCATCTTCATCCTCGGATTGATCTTTTCTTCCAACCAAGGCGATCCCCTTTCTCATAGATCTATCATCCTCCTTTATTCCTTTCCTTGTAGATACTTCAAGTTCATGGGTCACCAAAGTGCCATGAAGCTCATCAAGGTCGTAAGATGCATTCTCTCCTTTGTTGGACTCGATGATGGCGGTTCTCTTTGCATCTCATTCCTTTGGTAGGGCTCTTAGTGCTCTCCTCCATATTTGCTTTGGAGGATACTTCTCTCCAAGTTGGGCAAGCTCGTTTATGATTTGAGTGAGCCTCATAAACATTGAATCCACCTCTTCTCCGGACTCCATCTCAAATGTCTCATATTTGAGTTGTAATAAATCAATTTTGGTCTCCTTCACTTGGATGGTTCCTTCATGACAAATTTGCAATTTGTCACATATCGCCTTTGCGGTTGAACACATCGAGATTCGGTTGTACTCCTTCATATCTAAAGCACAATGCAAAATATTAATAGCTTTAGCATTTTGTGAAATTAAAATCATATCCGCTCTAGTGAAATCGTCCATTTCTTTAGGGATACTTATTCCACCAACTTCCTTTAAAGGAATATATGGACCTTTCACAATAATCTTCCATAGGTCATAATCTACGGATTTGATATATAGAGAAATTCAATTTTTCCAATATCCGTAATTATCACCCATGAAGAGCGGAGGGCGATTGGTCGATTGACCTTGAGCAAACTCATTTGCTAGATTAGCCATATAAATATTTGACTTAAAACAAAAATCAATTGGCTCTGATACCACTTGTTGGAATCGAAGAGGGGGGGTGAATGAGATTCCTTGGCTACTTTAGCTTTTTAAAATGAGTTTGCAAAATAATTGAGTTTGCGCTTGCGGAAGCCTTACGTCAATCGATAAATAAAAAGAATAAGTAAATAAATGCGTAATGAAAATTAAAGCAATAAAAGACACAAAGATTTGTTATAGAAGTTCGGCGATGAATCGCCTATGTCTCCTCTTCCCGGTTAGATAACCTCCAACCGAGGTTCCACTAGAATAAATGATCTTGGCCTTGAGGGCTCCAAGTAAGCCACAACCCAACTCTTCCCGAGTTTACAAAGCTCTTCCCGAGCACAATACTCTTCACGAGTACACAAAGCTCTTCACGAGCTACCAACACTCTTCACGAGTCTTCTTGGCCTTAAGGGCTCCAAGGATAGCCACACACTTGCACCAAATATACTTGTTGATGACTTTACAATTTACCAACTTGCTTTGGTGTTGGAGGACCTTTACAATAAACCAATAAACACCTTCACGGTGTACTCACACGAAGACAACAAGACTCTATCAAAAGAAAAGAATTACAAGCTCCAATACAACAACAATGTATGGTGTTTGCAATGCTATAATAAATTTAAATTATGCAAAGTTTTGTAGAAGTTTGTAGGCTTGTTTCTTGTCTTCAAAATGCTCCAAAGCATCAATATTTATAGTGTAGGAAGCCCCATAGGCTCCTACTAGCCGTTGCTACACATAAGGCTGAAATCATTCCTGCATCGTCTCGGACATCGCCTCAGGCGATCATCATCGCCTCGCCCCAACGGTCAGCAGATTACACGCATCGCCTCAGGCGATGGGTCGATCGACTCAGGCGTTCCAATGCCAAATCAAGGCCGTAGCCTCAGCATGTCCAAAATCTTCATCGCCTCAAACGAACCAGCCATCGCCTCAGGCGTTCGGGCCATCGCCTCGGGCGAACTGCCTCTGCGCGCATGGCTCGGCGTCGCCTCTGTCGATTGCCGTGGCGAAATCCCCATGGCTGCCACCGCCTCGGGCGATGGTCACCATCGCCTGGGGCGATCCATGCCAGAATGTGCACAAATGATTTTCTTCATTTCAATCCACTTTTAATCACTTAATCTGCACACTAAGTACACACATTAGTATAACAAACACAAGTTTTGTTGATCATCAAAACTCAAAGATAAATCGGAGATAAATTAACGTATTAAACGCAACCATGCGTTTAAGGCTCAACATACTTCATCTTCGACAATGAATTTGTATGTGTCAGTTCCTGAGTTAAATGAAAGTTATGATTTTTTTTGCTGAGCTCAATGTTGATGGTTCATCTATGGAAGTCGAACCGCAACAACCCGAACAACTTGTCGAACTGCATGCTGCCCAAGCCCAAGAGAGACAACAAGTAGAGCCATCTGAAGCCACTACAGCAGCAAGTAGACAACCGACTAGTGCCAAAAGAAGTAGGATGTGGAATCATTTTGAACTCGTTCAAAAAGAAGGTACCAATGAATCGGTTGCAATATGTAAATTATTAAGATACAATATTCATATAAAGCTGGTGGTTCCAGTTGAGGCATCGGAACATTTAAAAAACACTTAGTAAAAACATAATTTTGATGAGACAACATTACAACCATTAGGTAGAGAAGCAACACAAGCACAAATTAATGTTCTCACTGGCACAAATTTTATTTTAACTGCTGAAATTAACCTTAGATCACTTGTTAGATATGTGATTAGATGCGAACTACCTTTTATACAAGCTGGACATACTGGTTTTATTGAATTTGCTTCGTCTATACAACCCATTTTTAAACATATTTATAGGAACACACTAAAAAAAATTATATGGACGTATTTGTTGAATATATAAATACATTGTTTGAACATCTTTCTAGTTTGCCTTGTAGGGTTAGCTTAACAACCGATATTTGGACAAATGTAAATTGTGATTCATATCTTGTTGTCACTTGTCATTGGATTGATGATAATTGGTGTATGCAAAAACAGATTTTGTCTTTAGATGAGTTAGATTGTGCACATACTGGTTATGTAATTGCTAAATATATATTCAACACTTGTAGACATTATGGAATTCAGGATAAGGTATTTCAATCACATTAGACAACGCTGCGAATTGCAATGCTGCAATGTGTGATTTAAATACCTATCTGAAACCAATGCTTGATGGTGTTTTTTCATGTTAGATGTGCATGTCATGTTATTAATTTGGCTGTTAAAGTTGGTTATGAAGACAATCACTCAGCATGTATTGAGAAACTGAAATATTGCGCTAAATGGTTACGCACAAGCCGTGTTAAGCGTGATTGAAAACAAATATGTTTATCTAATGGTTTAAATCATCTTCTTTTTCCATCACCAATAGAAACTAGGTGGAATTCGTTGTACAATATGTTGAATGCTATGTTACCTTACGAAGATATTTTAACTCCATTTTATAATTCATATCAAATGCATGATAGCGATGAACGTATTTATCTGATTGATGAGGATTGGGTATTTACAGAAAATTGTGTATCATTGTTAGGTACTTTCAAAGAAGCGACAAAACGCTTCTCCGGTGTTACTTATCCAACTTCCATTTATTTTCTTCCTTTAGAATTTAACAAGTTTGATAAGTTTATAGAATTTAGAGATGACTATGACTTGCATGCTTTTGTTAGTGCAATGAAAACTAAATTTATTAGGTATTGGGAACAAATCTCACACGTGCACTGCATCGCAACATTGCTAGATCCTAGTCAATGTTTATCTTCATTTGAGATATGTTTTGAATATTATGCTAAATTTTTGGGGAATGTTGTTGACGATCAAAAGACGTCTACAATGCAATCTCTCCAAAATATGTTTCACTTGTATTATAATCAACAGACAAGTGAATCATCGCAACAAAGGGCTGTTGAAGAACAACCTATAGTCAATCTAAAAGGTGAGAGCATCAATTTGCTTAGGATGTTGGGCAGGAAAAAAACCTAAGGGACAAGGGCATTCTACTAGCACGTCGATTGAGTTGTAAATTTATCTGAATTATCAATTTCTAACGGAAGACAACTTCGACGTCTTACAATGGTGGAAGACAAATGCAGCACAATTCCCTACCTTAGCTAAAATGGCTAGAGACGTGTATGCGGTGCAAGCTTCAAGCGTCACTTCTGAATCGGCATTCTTAACATGTGGCCAAATTATTGGAGAATACAGAAGTCTATATGCTGATTCGTTATGCATGCTCACATTACTTAAAGATTGGTTTGAAGCAGAATTTATAATAGAAGAGATGGGGCGCTTGACGAATTCGTAAATCATTATGACGAGCAAGAAGAAGATAACACCAAAACAATACTTATCAATTATGAAGAGTGCTAAATAGTAATATTTTTTGTGCCACCTCTTTACAATTATTTATATGCATTTATATTATGAAATGAAGAAGAAATATATTGAATTTGTGATGAATATTGGGGAACATTTACAACATCAAAAAAATTCAAAAAATTTAAAAAGAGATCGAAAATAAAAAACAATTCAAAAAACAAACAAACCGGATCGGATCGATCTGGAATCGGTTGGAACAGGAACCGGATCCAATCCGGTTCCTTAACGGATCGGACAGATTCCGTGCTTAACGGATCCGTAACCGACAGGTTCCAGACCGGACCGGTTCGGTTCGGTCCTTTTCATCAAATCAAATCGATCATCGGTAAATAAAGTGTGCCAACCAATATTCCACAATGCTTTTTGGCTCCGTTTGGATTAAGTGATAGGTATTATTAATCTTTAGATTACTTATTTATCCCATGTTTACTTTGTTGTATAAAAAAATTTTATCCCACCATTTTTATCACATTCTAATCCCACTTTATAATAAAAAGACATATTTACCCTTTTCTCACATTTTTTACTATTTCAAAACTTGAAATTCCCTCCAAAAAGTACAATTTATTTCCTACAACATTATTATTATTTATTATATTTGTATTATTTTAATTTATATTATTATTGTTATTATTATTATTATATATATATATAATAATATTAATCGACATATAATAAAAGTAAATATAATATATATATATATATTATATTATGGTTATTATTATTATACATATATGTATATATATTATTTTATAATAAAAATAATTATTATTATATATATTTATATATATATATACATATATTATTATTATAATATATTTTATATATGATCTATAATTATTATATATCTAAATTGTTTCTGTTCTTCTTTCTCTCTCTGTGTCTTATTCTTCTTATTATCTCTGTGTCTTCTTTTCTATCTCTATTCTTTCTCTCTCTAAAATAATATTTCTCGATATATAAAAAAAATCTAATCTATCTCTTCTATTGGTTCTTCTTCTTCTCCCTCTCTGTCTTCTCTCTTCTTTTCTCCCCTCCTTCTTCTTCTCTCTCTTTCTCTCTCTCTCTGTGTCTTCTCTTCTTCTTCTTTGTGTCTTCTTCTTCTCTCTCTCCCTCTCTTTTTCTTCTTCTCTCGTCTCTCTTCTCTCTCTCCTTCTCTCTCGTCTCTCTCTCTCCTCTCCTCTCTCTCTCTCTCTCTCTTCTTCTCTCCTCCCTTTTTGTCCCTCCTCCTCTATCCGTCTCTCTCCTCCTTTCTCTCTCCTCCTCTCCTCCTTCTTCCTCTCTGTCTCCTCCTCTCTCTCTCTCGCTCTTCTTCTTCTCTTTCTTCTTTCTTTTTCTCTTCCTCTTTTGTCCTCTCCTCCTTCTTCTTCTTTCTTCTCCTTCTCTCCTCCTCCTTCTTCTTCCTCTCCTCCTCCTCCTCTCTCTTCTCGTCTGTCGTCTTCTTCTTCTTTCTTTTTCTTCGTCCTCTTTTCTCCTCTCGTCCTTCTTCTTCCTTCTTTTCCTTCTCTACCTCCGCCTCATCCTCGTTCTTCTTATTCTTCTTCTTCTGTTACCGGCCCTTTTCGATCCTTCTCCCCCCTCCTCCCTTTTCTCCCCCCTCTTCTCCTCCCCCCCCCCTTCCTCCTATACATCCCCCCTTCTTTTTCCCCTCCTTTCCTCCTTTTTTCCTCTTCCCTTCTTTCTCCCCTCCTTCCCACCAAACAGTACCTTTGTGTATGAGCTAGTATAACACATATATAAAAACGCATAGCTGGGGGTGCGGCTAACCCCCTTCGCACCCCTTGGCTCCGCCCCTGCCAGCGACTATAATATCTAAACATGTTTCTGGTCAATAAGCATTGTCATAAGAAAGATACAAATCATGCCCGCTCGATACCAGTATTCTAATGTGTCGTTACTGCGTTTCATCAGCACTGAATTAGAGACATTTGCACATATAAATAGATTATAGATGTTCACATGATGAGTTCATTGGACAACTATCACCCTAAATTCTTTAAGTGGTTCCAACTGATCGAGTAGATTATCATCATTACCATACATATGACACTTGAGGACATCATCATATATTCATATTAAATAACGAGTTTTATAAAAAGTGATGCAAAAATATTTGGCCCACAAATTGAGACCATTTTTATGGACTTCAAACTAAGGGCCGTCAATGGCCATTTTGACTCGATACGCCGTCGCAACGCATTATCTTGCAAGTTCAAGTTTTACCCATGACTATGAACAATATATTGCAACTTCTTGTCTTTTGTATGGTGTTGAGACCCACTCCATTGGAATCTCGAAAGGACAAAGGCTGCTTTTTATATTAATAATTTTATATAACTGTAATATGTTTTTTTGGGTTTTTACAGGGGGCTGATTGCTGTTTGCTCGTTCTTTGAATATTATGTATATAAAGCTCTTGTTCAACCTTACAAACATGTCTTTTAATGTTGCTTTTTTATAAACATGGGTCGCCTAATCCCCATCTTCTTCGCAGCTTTTTAAATAATAATGAATCCGAACTAGCGGAATATAATGTATAAGTTTCTCAACCGAGAAGCAAGCTGAGATAAAAGAATATCCGAATACAATGAGCTAGAAAATACTGACCCCAAAAAAAGAACATATGGAAAATGTCTCATGACATGAATTGTTGTTAAGAATAGATGAAAATGTATAACAATGTCAGCAGTATCTAGCAATTCATATACATTGTCAATTCATTAGCAGGATACTTCAAATCCAACACAAAACTTAAAGCGCATGCCCCAAAACATAGGACACACACTGATTTCAGCGGTATCTAGCAATTCGTAAAGATGACCCTCTATGCCGCGCACCCAGTGATCATCCGATGCAGCCTCCGCCCTTGGCAGAAAACCGTTTAAAAATATGAGGAACCAACTCCATCCTGGGTGCGGCATAGCAAAATCTTTGGTCAAAACCTGTTCCCAACTGTTAATACCGTGAACAACATACGTCTTAAGGCAAGAAACTCCAATTTAGCAAAGATAATTGTATAAAGGATACTGAAAGTTCGAACTTTGTAAATATATTATCATTAGATAAAGCCACGAGCCACCACAAAATTAAGAAAATCCTTCAATAATCAATCCGATGAATTGATGCAAAGGAACACCTAAAAATTTCCCTTACAGACCAACATAAATACTGATAATAATATGTTAGCTAATCTAATCTAAAACCCGTTCCTCAAATCACTATAAGAAAAAGAATCTATCTCCACCTCACTCCCTACTTTAGTCTTGACGGTAATACCTTCCACGCCGGCTACGATCACCGAGGTAGCCAACCCGATAAACATGCCATGCTCAACGATCCCGGGAAGCCTCAGGATTGCGTCACTCGCTTCATTCAAATCACCAATATCCCTCTCAAAGTACAAATCAATAACAAAATTCCCATTATCAGTCACAGAAGGCTTGCCACTTTCGGCATTCTTCCGAAGCTCCCCCACGCAATCCGCGTAGGAAAACAAGTCCACAAGCCTTCTCAAAGAATGGTTCCAACAAAAAGGAATGACCTCGACTGGCATAGCCAACCCACTACCTCCAACATGCTTCACCAATTTCGACTCATCCACTATAACAATGAATTTCTTGCTCGCGGATTCCACCATTTTCTCCCTCAACAAGGATCCTCCACGCCCCTTGACTAAATTCAATCCCAGGTCTACCTCGTCGGCGCCATCGATAGCTAAATCCACAACGGGGTGAGAATCAAGATCCGACAAAGGGACCCCCAACGAAACCGCCTGATCATAAGTCTTGGTGGAAGTGGGAATGCCCACAATATCTTTAAGTTTTCCCTGGCGCAAAAGATCAGCGATGCGATCCACGGCGTGTTTCGCGGTGGAGCCGGTTCCGAGGCCGACAACCATGCCGGATTTCACATGCTCCACCGCTTTATATGCCGCGATTTTCTTCAAATCATCCTGAGTTAGGGAGACAGACGCCGGAGACACGGCGGATGGCGCAATTAGAGTTGTCGGATCAACCGCTGCGTGGGTTTCGGACACCAAGAAACGTGGGTAAGCTACTGCCATTGCAAGAACCTGAAAGATCAAATATATACAGACTCCGCGCGGATATCAAACTTTGGCGAAACCCCTTTCGATGACAGAAGCAAAATCATTAATGGCGGATCATAAACCGAGACAAAAAAAAAATTCAGTTGGGAAAATAAGAGATATGGATGAAAAGATGGGGCTCTATAAAAATATACAAATAAAGGTGAGAAAAGAGAGAATTTCAAACCAAGAATTGGATTGTGTGGTATGGAGAATGGGAGGAGACAACAACTTGATCAAACTGCGTGTGGTGTATTAGGGTTTGGGGGAATTTATAGATCTGGGTGAAGGAGAGGGTGGAGGCGTAAATTTTGTAAAGTTTAAAGGTAAAGTGGGAATTTCAAATTCCAATTGGAGCAATAAATGAGACTGGTGGTCAGCTTTCCGCGTCTACCTGACACAAACTAAGGCCCAAAAAATGAGTATATTTGATGTTGTCCCGAAGGGCACTGCCCTTCAAAATAACATGACTCCTGGTAAAAATATTTGTTTATCCTCAAATATAAAAAAGGAACTAATTCACTCCCTCTTAGATTTCAAGGTATCAGCAAGTACACGGTTTGTTTGATGATGCCCTTAAGGGCAATGTCATTAGGGGCATCATCACCATTCATTTGAAATCTTTTTTAAAAAAAAGAAAAAAAAATTCTAAATGGATGGTGGATGATGCCCCTGAGAGCAGTGCTCTTAAGGACAGCAACAATGAAACCCAAGTACACATATTACTTAACCGAATCGAACTGATTCCAAATTGATTAGACCGATTATGGATCGTAAGGTAATGGAAAAAGACTAATCCTATAGCATATAGGATTGGACCGGTTTTGAATTTATCAAATTCGGGGTATAATTCAATCTAAAACCAGAAGCGAATTAAATCGAATTGCAATCAAATTCGAGTCAATTTTTTTTTATTTTCAACCATTTTGTACCTAAAGAGACTATTTATAAAGTACTCAAAGTTAGTTATTTATCAAGTTTAGAAGTACAAGTGTCAATTATTAAGCAAAACAATTACTAAAAAATTAGAAAAATTACAATGGCTACATAATCGGATCAAACCACGCAATCAATCTGATTCATGTTTTGGTGCCGAATTCGGGTCGATTCGGAAACAATGTAATAGGTTTAGATTAAAACGGACCGAATCTGATTTTGGATTGATCCAACCCATTAAGCTTCAGTAGCAGCAAATGATATACTTAGGTTTTTGGACGGATAACATTCCAAAATCATTAATCATCAATTCACTTCTTTTAGGATATAGCACTTATGTTCCAGTTCATGTATGTGTATTATACTAACATCATTTGGCACGTGATGTGTGTATATATAAAATTATTTTGGTGTAAGGGCTTGTTAAAATTATTTTTAAATTAAGGTTTTTAATAACAAGTATTTATATTAGTAGTTATATGATCATTTGATTTTTTAAAACCTAGATAAATATAAATAAATATTTTGTAAATTTAAAAAATTTGAAAAGCGGATGAAATATAATAAGTTATATGTGAGCTATAAATTTAAATAAAAATGGTTAATTTGATAGTGATATTTTTTATAGTTTAAAAATTACACAACGACATTAAAGTTAGTTAGTCGAAATCTCTCAACCATAATAATATAGTACATGTAATATAGATTATAAATCAAATAAGTTATTTAAAATTTAAAAATAATATTGTCAATTATTTCTTGAATTGATTTGACATCTACAATAATTATTATTTTTCTTTAAAGCAAAACTACACATATATTTTATTCTCGCAGAATATATTATAATCAAGCGCTTATTATTAGGTCAAAAGTTATAAATATTAGGAAACAGGAACTTTGTTTTCTAATACGATGGTAGTGTCGTACTAAACAACAGGTGGACATAAGAGAGTGCATCACATGTGTGTCAATGAACCAGACTCGTTATGGCTTATATGGTAGATGACACACATTCATCCACGAACATACATAAAAATCAAACGACAGATGGACATGAAAAAATACACCACATGAGTGCCAATGAACCAGACTCATTATGCTTTAGATAGTAGATGACGCACATTGATACACAAACGCACATAAGAATTATTGTTTACATCATTCCAAAAATAATATTCTCCCAATCATCTATTTCAAAAACTTCCAAATCAGAAACACGGTATAATGATGATTAGAAAGATTTTCGAAGAAACCACATCCTTTTCTTTAAAAATTATAATTGGGATATTATTATTTTTGTAAAATAAAAACATTTTTCAAAGGATAAGTCTATCTGGATCATACGTGCTACATTAGATTGACCACACAAAGAAAGAAAATTAAATTGAAACTTGTAAAAGTCCATAGAGATGTAATATATCGGACTAGTCAATAAAATCATTCTCTCTTGAGTTAAATAATCCACACACGCAATTTATATTCAAAAGTAAGAGGATTTATATATTTGTAGAAGAGGAGGGTCCTTTAATTAAAAACATGTGCAAATTAATTTGATGTCTAATAATCACCGACGCAACGCTGCTATAACCAGAATTTTAGAGTCAGGTGAACCAAATATTAAATATAATTTTTTATTGGGCGAAATAACATTTTTCTATTATTTTTAATTATTTTAACTACAAAATAAAATAAAAAATTAATAGGTAAAATCATAGTAAGTTTAATATTTTATTGTAGGTAAATGCACACCTTTGCCCATGCTTATGTTATGGCCTTGGTCATGAATGGACACGATGAATCCACAAGGAATGCGATACTATGCTAGGACGATTTCTTGTATTCAAACTTCAAAGAGACGGAGGAACAATTATATTTTCCATCCTTAGTATTTGGACACGATATAATATTAATTTTTCTTGTTAATAATATATTAAAATAGTTCATGGACTTGTAAATTTTATACAATTTTATATGTTTTTATAAATGTCGAGGATCGAGTCTACTACTCAGATATCACTTGATTAATTAGACATGCTGTATTACGCTAACTCAGAATTAATAAATAATAACGATATTACTCTAAAATGATGATATAGATTCTATAAAAATTTCGGCAGAGTCTCCTTGTGTAAATTGGAATATCAAAAAAAAAAAAAACACCACAATATACATCCTCAATCCATAAATACCGAAATCCATAAATAACTCATCACCATAATCCACCCGCACCATAAACATCTATCTAGTACTCGGTATTAAAAGATGAGACAATTATAAGCAATAAGGAGCCAAAATATTACAATCCAATAAAATGATAACAATAATTCTAAACCATTACACTACGAACGACTGACTCAACTCGATCCTCCCTATCTTCTAGATGCCTCAGTACTATCTCCTCACGCTTCCCAAAAGCTAGACTCACACGGGTGAGCACACCAAGATAATAATCACAATTATAATGAATATGCAGTTCATGATTAACAAGATATAATGCTGTAAAATAACAAAATACTCCCTGAGTATATCCAGACGATGCGAGATTTCACCAGCTGTCCCAGTTATCATAACTTCACAAGTTATCATTTTCATAAGAATCACAGTAATTAGATTAGTCTAAAATCCACTTCTCATCATATCACGCCGCACGCTCCAAAGGCGACCTCTATATCACATTAATACATTGCTCGCTCAATGGTGACCCCAAATGTTATAAATACACATTGCAGATCTCAACGATGACCCAAATACTATGAATACACACCACTTGAATCAACAACAACCCAAATACAATCATAATACATCGCTAGTACCCACGACGACCCAAATACAATAATAATACATTGCTCGAACCCACGTCGACTCAAACACAAAGATAATACATCGCACGTACCCACGGCAACCCAAACACAAGGATAATACGTCGCACATACCCAGGCGACCCAAACACAATATTAATACGTCGCTCATATTCACGGCGACTCAATCACTATATTAATACGTCGCTCATACTCACGGTGACCCAAACACAAGGATAATACATCGCACGTACCCACGACGACCCAAATATTAAAATAAGCATCGCACCTCACAATGGCGACCCAAATATTTCAAATACACATCACACATCATAATGATGACCCAATTTCCCAAATATATATCCCACACACATACTGACGACCAAACATACTCCAAATACACATCGCACATCTTAATGGCGACCCAAAATACTAGAAAGACACATCGTTCAACAATAGCAGAATATGATATATTTATGTAAGTTCTTACGTTACTGCGTACCTTATCGTTGATGATGTAGGTCAAGCTATTCCCCACACTGTCCAAGCGCCCTAGAATGCTCTGAAAGAACCAACAACTCAATATAATAATCAACAGTGCAACAAGATGCTATACAACACATACATCATCCCAAGACTTATTCCGCCAAGTTAGTCTTCTTACTAACTAGATGCTTCAAGATATAGCACACACACTTCGATATATGCCAAATCAATCTCCAATATGCATAATCATCTTCTATACATGCCAATGCAAGATGGAGTACATCTATACATGCACCAATCTCATTATACACTTTAATACTAGTTAGTGTACATTTAACCATGAATATAGGTCTCCTCTACACCCACCAACACACACATTTCACACACACAGAACATGCACACACACATTCTGCACATACAAGAAACATCCCACTATACTTCAAAAATCAACCCCAAGGAAAGACCAAGCTTAGCCCTCCAAAAGCCCTAAATTTTCGAACCAAATCAGCCCTCAAAACACACATATAAGCTAGATTTTAATGAAGGAAATAAGGGCCAAGTAGAGGAAGCTTACCCACATAAAATGCTTCCAAAAGCTTGCTTGAATGGAGGAGTAATTTTCGTTTCTTGGGGAGAGGAGGTGGCCGACGGGATTGAGAGGGAGAAGGGAGGGGCGACTTGGTTGGCTTGGGAGGGAGAGAATGATGATAAAATATATAACCCCAGCTTAATTAAATCCATACCATAAAAATAACAAACCCTCACAAGTTAAATCTCCACCCTCAATTAAAACATCCCAAGCTTTACTCTAAACTTTACCATAAAATCTCCAACTCAAATAATAAATTATATGAATTTCCCCAAGCATATAAATTATACTAAAATTCGTCCAAGTCCAATAAATCCGATCCGACCCAATATACGAGGCACATAATTTAAATCACGCAAATTATCGTATAATTTACTATTTAAACAAATAATTATGTGCTGAATAAACCGGGCATCACACATGTGGGTCAAGTCTGCTGCTCTGATCCCACTTGTCAAAAACCTGCTGATTCTAGTCAAGTGAGTTGCAATAACTCAGGTTCTTGAAATGATTGCACCGAGATATTAGTTCAACTTTGATTATCAAGAACTAAGCGGAAGATACTCCAACTAACCTATTTTGAGACTGATTAATCAAAGTAAAAAATTAGAGTAAAATCAACAAAAAGATAGATGCACACAAAATTGTTTCTGGAAGTTCGAATGCGGTATAATCTTTTTACGTCTCTCATTCTTATACAAATTGGAATGATATCACTAGATGTTTTTCATAAGTATAACTCATTGTACTGATCCATTCCACTAGGGTCACATTTACGACTGTGTTGCACGCATACATGATTGTTCCGACAATATGTCTGATATTTACAATATCACCATTCTATTAAGCTCATGGATACATTGAATAGAGTGTATTGAAACGGAACAAACGATCCTAAGATTGATCTAATATGACTTTTAACGACGATGTCTATTCTGGGGTATGCTCTTACTTTAGTATATTTTTCTTCTAAGCTTCTCAATGGATCGACCTCTCTAAGATGTAAGATAAGTTTTGAGAAGTATGAGATCATCTTTTTTTTCTTCTTCTTGAATTTTCGAGTGTATATGTATAGTCTTTGACATGAATATATCTGGTAGATACATTAATATTCTCGTTGGAAAGTGTATGTACGAACTCCGCTTTGTCTTGTACTTTATCTGACTTGCCGACAGTGATATGACTTTGTTGACTTTCAGCAACTCGGTTGTTCTTTGACCTTGATGGTAAGTCTTCTGATATGAGAGTGTGCTGGTGATAACTCAGGTTGTACCTTGCTGCTGATCACTTGTTGGCCTCTAATACTTCAGTTATTGTGGATTATTCAGGTGGTCTTTGTATGTATCAGATGAGTTAAATACCCAACTGATTTCTTATATGCAACGAGATTGGTTGGATTCAAATCCACTGGTCAGTCAATTAGTTTGATCTTGATATGCTTTGATGGTCATTCTGCTGACCTGGTGTAGATGACTTCTGCTAATCCTCAGCTGGACCCTCAACAATAGTTCTTCTAATACTCACATAGACTCAGATCAGCCGACCCAAAATATTTAATCAATTCGGCTGATAACTTTGCTAACATGACTTCCTTCCTTTCCTTTGGTTGTCCTATTCCAGGTTCAAACTATGTTTATAAAGTTAAGCGAATGACAAATTTACTGCACACTCGAAAAATTTATTAATAACAAAATTAACAAGTCTTGTTCACGTCAAAACTATGATTTGTAATGTTCGATGAACCCTAATAATATGTTATATTCATGAAAATATTTTAGCCACCCTAAATTTGTTATATTTTGAACTTTAATTTCACGTCGTCACTCAGATCTTATCGATGTAAAGCGTGTAAAAATGTCTTTAGGAAAGGGTCCATTGTATGAATGGAATCATTAGTATAAATTACTAAATTATTTATTATTACCATTAAAAAGTGGAAAACAAGGCATTATTCTTGCTTTTCTAAACAATTCCCCGCATATTCTCGTCACTATGTGACTTAATTCAGCCTTTTATTTGACGATCACGAAACGTGAAAGTAATAGATTCGGTTCTGTTATGATCACAGATTTTGTGGTCGTCTTGCCGTGTTTGTATAGTCGATTTCGTGGATAATTATTTTTAGAGCTAACTTAATTTTATATATAACTATGAATAATTATGTTGGACATGGATGCCAGCACGCACCCTCAGTGCAAAAAATAATTATATCCAGCAATATCTGGACGTGGATGTCAGCACGCACTTCAGTCCAAAAAAATATTAGCATTGCAAAATATACAAATGTCAACGTAAATGACGAATATTTGGAATTTTCTCTTATCGTGTGATACGACACATTGGCAGCATATATCTTCCTAGTCCGCTATGGCAACGTATATATCTTCTTAGCCTGTTAAGACAACGTTTGATATATTTATAAGAAAATGATGAGTCATAATTTTTAACTTTATTCTTATATATCTTATCTCATCCATGATATCAAACTATACGGCTTAATTACGTGCATTTATAAAGAAATTATGTGTGTTTTGGTTACCTGATTTTTATTTACCAGATTTAGAGATTTTTTTTTTCATGAAACAGTCCTGATTTTAAAACCTAAATAAAACAATGCTTTAGTCCTTCTATAGAAAACTATGTTAGGTTAGTATCTCTTAATTAGAGGTGTAAAATGAAATTCGGAACCCACGAAATCTAACTCGATCGGTGAAAACTTGACATGTTCAGCATGTTAACCGAACAACTAAGCGTAAATCTAACACGTGAGCCTCTTGGTCCAGTGACACATTGAGTCTCAATTTGCTATTAACTCTCGAGTTCGAAATCCATGTAAAACATCTCCTCATATATCAAAAACAATCACACAAAATTAACTAGATACAAGCCCATTAACACTTGGATTAGGCTGTGTATGAAGCTCCCGCTATATACGGGTCCGGGAATGCTGTTTCCGTGACTTTAACTCATGACCTCCAGGTAATACATCAACAATTCCAAATAAGGACAGAACACCTCAAAAGAGTTAAATGGTTTGATCTATGGCTAGTTTGCTTGGTTTCTTGATATTTGCAAGAAGTAATAACTCGTCCTAAAATTGTCCCTTAAAGTGATATTTTGTTTTCAGAAAAAGGTGTAAATTTGATCCAAAAACACAAAGGTCTATCAAAGATTGTTGGTCAAACTCAAATTGAAGCAAGGCTTACAAAGTTAAAATAAATGAAACACTAAGCAAGAAGAGAAATAATCGTAAACAGTCATCTTATTAGCATAACTCCACTAACAAAGTTAAGTTACAAAGGAACGATCATTGAGCAAAACTGTTTGGTTTCTTGTTTGTGATTTACCGGAAAAATCATCTAAAATCTATAAGTTGAAGGAATTTTTTTGTCACATTGTAAACAAGAAGAACCAAATCGATTTTGATTACAAATGATAGGAACGAAAAATGTAATTATCCCAAGAAGTTTCACATTATGAAGAATTGGCCTCCTCATCCATACATGCAATCTCCTCCAGTGGAGTGGCAGAGATAACACATCCAAAACCAAACGCGACATCAAGAAAATAGAGCAAGAAAACCAGCACTACGCAACACAAGAACATCGGAATGGGCCCTAAGATCCATAAAAACAGAGGGAATGAGAAGTAAAATGCCCTCAAACCCAACGACCAAAAATAACTCCCCCGATTCACGATGCACCCCACGTACTCAGTTGTCACATGATTTCTATAATTATTATTATTAGTTTCAAGATTTGGACCCATTATTTTGTTCTGAATATTTGGGACGTTGATGAGTATGCTTGCATGGCTGTAGTACCTTATTGACTGGACATTCAACAAAAAAGCCACCAAAAAACACAGCAATATGGAGAAAAACTTTATGGAAAACTCCTGTTGGCTCCGGTCACCGTAAACCACCTTCATAGCGGGGTTGCAGCTGCCGCTGCTGCTGCCGGTCATCAGCATGGCGATTAGGGAGCTGAGCATAATGGCCGTCGATGCCAAAAGGGTTGATGCCATTATGTTGTTTCGAAGAGTTTGCACTGCTAGAATCCCATTCTTGGATGGATCCTGCTTGTCAAAGATACAAAATTTCTTTTTCTTATTATACATGTATTGTTTCTTCAGAATTAGATGTTATTTCTAGAATTCAATTTAAAAGCATGTATACAACTGTTATCAGAATGTGATTTAATATATCAAAAAGTATCTCCAACAAAAAAATGTATGCATCTTTCGGGTAACAGAACACAGAATGCATATAGGCGAAAGATAATCGAGATAAAAGTTGGATCCTTTTATCCTTAAAATATTGCTGTCCCATGTTGGTGCTTACAGATGATGACAGCACGTCTTGCATGATATATAGAGTATAACTTCAAAGTAGCAGCACTACAAACTTCGAATTTAATGAACCAGCAAAAGTTTGGAGCTCTATCTCGGTTTTTGTTTTTGATGTTTAAGAACTCTCTAATTTGTTCGAATATCAAATTTAATTGTCGATTTCTTGAAATTCCAAATTTAAGATTTAATATCTTAGAAATCTGGACTTAAGCATTACTACTTTAAACTTGGGACAAAGGAAGGATATTCGATTGAATGGAAAATGAAGTTTGTGGTGTCTATTTACACATCAATCAATCAAGCCAGTCTTCAAATCACTAGTTGAGTTCGGCTATCCTCCCGATCCATATAACCAACCCAATCAACAAAGACATTGTGATATCCCGAAATAATTATATGCAATTTGGGCATTAATTATATTATGTGATTTCATGGTGATAATTAGTATATGTGTTGGAATTAATTATCTTGGTAAAATGCTTAGTCACATGGTATGCGTGACCCGGGGTACATGTTAAGCATGTGGGGAAATGAGGTGTTATCATGATTTACTTGTATTGGAGGTTAATTATAAGAAATGTATGGATTTAATGAAGTTTAGAACTTTTGTGTAATGCTTTTAAAATACCATGCTGGGGTGTTTTATACATCATGCCCATTGTGGGATACATGTTTAATATAGTCAATGCCACCACCTCTCTTTTCACTTCACATCATACCTTTTCACCTTTTTGAAATCTCTCCCAAACCCTCTCTTCCTTCCATTTTCGTTTTTGACACAAGGTGGAGCAAGAAAACCTTGGCTAAACCCTATTGTGGTGATTTCTTGTCAAACTTTGAAGCCAAAAATGAACCATCCCAGGTAGCCACACATCAAAGGAGATAAAGTCCCACGACATCTCCACTTTTGGAACTAAGGTACGTAGTGAGACGTACGGGCATCGGACGGTAAAACGTATTATTACGTATTGAATTGGTTATGCACTATGGTTGCACACATGGAATTTATTATGCATTTTGGTTGCATATGTGGTCTTATTTATGCATTATGGATTGCATACATGGTTTGGTCATGCATTTCGGTTGCATGTGATTGTGAGTCGGGATTATATTACAGTGATGTAGAATACTTGCCGCTAGTGGCGTAGCGATGTGAAAACTTGCCGCTGTCATACCGTAGCGATGAGAGAATATTTGCCGCTAATATGAAGCGAAGAACACGACCGCTGTCATATTTATAGCGAGGGATATTAGTGCGGCTGGTATTGTCTAAGCGAGGGGTATTTTCGCTGTCATGTTAATGCGAGGGGTATTATGCCACTGATATGATAAAACTCGGGAATTGAATACGGCATACATGGAAATCGGTGCATGTCATGACACACATTATTGGCATTATAATCCATTGATTATGATTGTGATACAGAGACAACCAATGGGAGCTTAAAATGTATTAAATACAGGAAGTGAATTGTATTTACTGTTTATGCATTTTAATTACAATCATATTATTGTGAATATGATTTATATACATGCTCATGGTTTTGGAGTTGTTCCTGTAGATACTTTTGGGACGGACGGGCTAAGGCGGGTTGATGCGGTGAGCCAGTGAGGAGTGCTCTTGGCATATCAGGCCTAATTCTTTTGTATAGTCTCTACTCTAGGAGTAGTGTAAAACTATAGGATTAACATTCAATTGATTGGAATGTAACTAATCCCTTTTTGGAAATTTTAATTTGACCTGTAATCTTAACGGCTCAAGACATCAATACGGACTTTATATCATTAGATGCATGTTTAACTCTATTACGCCTTTAATCCGCACTTAAGGAACTAGGGTCCTTACAGACCTTGTTCCATTGAGCAGATGCCACTTGAGTGAGGGGTTAATGACATGCTACCGTGGTGATATTATCATCTCTAGAGATCTAGAGATCCAATGACCACCATTGGCGCAAATACGTGGGGATCGACGCTTGACTCCACATGGAAAAAATTTGAGACATTGGTGACCATCGGATCTACCATGAAGTATTCTCATGACATTTCATCATACATGACCAGGGGCGGAGCCACCGTTTGGGGTGGGGTGGCTCCAGCTCCATGCAATATTTCGAAAAAAAAATAGTGTTAATTTTCAGAAATTTTATTTTTTATACCAACCATCTGAATCGTCGTAGACCTCTAGCTCTGCCTAATCCGGTCAGGCCAATGTAATGCCCTAGTCATACGTGCTCCACCCGAGCACAACCTACCCCGCATTATACTCACGACATCAGCCAATGCTTGGATTTGAGTTTTTTTAAATCTGTTAGTATTTTTTTGTTTTCCAATTGTTCGCTGTCACAATTAGTAAATATGCACTTCTCGGCGATATCGTCATCGGAGACGCCACGGTTTTGGGATAGCTTCATGCAATTTACTCCCAACATTAAGTTCACATTCACCCGATATCAATTTTGAATAAAAATAAATATATTATGTTCACCTAGTCTCATAGTAGATTGATGGAACCACTGAAGATAATTTTAGAATACGAAACCCATTTTTTCCAACATCAAAACGATAACGATGGTAGTTAGTTTGTGAATGAGTCAGAGTGACAAAATGTGCATATAAATATATAAAAAAGCCAAACTAATTATATATTACTAAAAAAAATGGAATATGAAAACATGATTTTAAGGTAAAATGAGATTAAAAACGAACCTCCATCATTGCTCGAACCCATATGCGGCGGTTGATAGCGTTGATGCCGATGACGGTGGTGGTGGGACGGTTGATTATCTTGCGGAGCAGCCAAATGTGATAAGTCAGCATTACAATCAACCCCAATGGCACCAATCCATAATCAAGAATTTGTTCCTCCATATATACGTATCTGATGCAATTATTAAAATTTAAATAAATAAACGAAATTTGAAAAACCCTAGTTTTTGGTTGCTGAAACTGTGTGAAATCTAAGACTTTATCTTCCAAACAAAAATGCTATTATATAACACACAAAAAATAGCAAAACCGGTGCTGTAAGTTGTCATAATTAATTTTTGTTCTTCTAATTAGTTTTAAATTTCAGTATTAGTGCAATAACTTTGATTATTTTAAAATTTTAGTCATTTTTTTTATTTTACAATTTTAGTTATTATTTTATTGGAGTGTTGATGTGACGATAGACACATCAACAATATCCAGTGTTATATCAATAATTATCAGTTTTATGTTAGCAATATCCGACACCACATCAATGTTATGACGAAGAACAAATTTAATGAACTCGAACTTAAAATTTGTCTGATTGGAAGACCAAAATCGAAATTAAGCAAACTTAAATGACAAATTTTATAATTTATTTTCGATAATTCAAAGGACTAATTTAATCATTTTTCTCATTGTAGTATTGACGTAATAATATGGTAACTCATCCAATACTAAGTAGAATTTATATATTTCACAGAAAATGGATAGATGAATTGATGTGTTTATTAAATCCGTCAGGACGGGGCTCGAACTTGCAGCTTCTGCCTTGACAGGGAGATGCTCTAACCAATTGAACTACAATCCCAGGAAAATGAGTGGTGGCACGTCCATTGCCTCGTGTCCACAACTCATAACTTGATTCGAAAATATGTGAATTCTTTGGAAAATTACAATTTTGATAATGTAAGTTGGTTATATATATATATATATATAGTCATGCAAATAGTCAAACACAAGTATCAGTCCAATAAATTGGTCTTTTTTTTTTTCTTCAATTTTTCTCCTCTTGCAATGGTTTTGAGCTCTGTTGTGGCTGGTTTCTCCAAACTCAATATTCACGCTACTGCTGAGTTTTCAATTCTTGATCGATCTCATAACAAGCTATCGGGTAAACGTCCAGTGTCGGGTGAACTTCCAGTTAGTTCGGGATAACACATATTTCTTTCATAACCGGTGCTTGTGCGGGGTGCCATTAGATCCGTGCAAATGATGATTATATAATTTCATTGGATCATGTCCCGATATAATAAAACAACTAGTCTCTTTCAATAAACACAAATTAAAATTTTGTTTTAAATAAACTTTCTCAAAAACGTGTGTAGTTTTTATACGTAAGTTTTGCTTTCCAAGTACGTATGTATTATCCTTTGGACTAAGTTCTTGCTCCATCCCTCATTATCCTTCCCGCCGATATATTTTGATTTTCATTTTCTACATAATTTTGATCTTATGTCCATTGACAACTAAAAAGGGAAAAATTATGCTATACGTTGAGGCAGAGCTATGGTCCAATCAAATTTCTGAAAAAAAATTACTGGATATCGTTT
The DNA here is from genome assembly GCA_907163345.1 of Haberlea rhodopensis. Lineage (NCBI taxonomy): Eukaryota > Viridiplantae > Streptophyta > Magnoliopsida > Lamiales > Gesneriaceae > Haberlea > Haberlea rhodopensis. The sequence goes on along the minus strand of CAJQUN010000636.1, from coordinate 87,649 downwards.
TTTGTAATTGAGGAAGAAGACGATGAATTCTTTTCATAGCAGTAGGGTTAGCTTGATCATTACATCCAAAATTAGACTTAGTTGAAAGAAAAATTTTTTGGTGGGTTGGGCTGAAAAAAATTTCTCCGATACCGACTCGAAATTTTCCCAAATATTAATGCCAATTTGTGGATAAGGGCTATTGGAAATAAAACGAAAATGGGCCTTCCTCATGAAAGCCCAATATGTTTAAATAACTATGCATTTCTACCCACAAATTTTTTTTTTCCTTGCTTCTCAATATCCCTATATTCGAACTAAAACAAAGTCATCACTAAAATAGGGCTAGATTTATTTCTACACTTGTATTTTAAAATAAAACCTAAAATTAGGGTTGTCTCCCCTGGAGAATAAATTATTACGACTTCTGACTTATAGATTGAACGATAACTGATGGATCTCATATACGAATTCTCCGTCTAGTTTGTAACGAGTATTACAGATGCATCCCCTATAATTATTTTTAATAAAAAATAGAGGAGGAATTTCGTAAGTGTTCAAAATAGAAAGATCCATTTGTAATTCACCTAAAATAAAATTATTGGTTAAAGAAGGTAAAAAAAAATTTTAAATTGAATCCCATTCATTATCATAATAATTTAAATAGAAATAAAATAAGAAGAAAAGAGAGGATATACTAAAATGTGAAATGAAAGGTGTGTATGTGTTGTCACACTTTCTCAACCCTTTCTCAATCAAACCCACCTTTTATTATCCAATGATCCAAACCCATTTATGGTCCATGTCTGTTGTTCACCCTACAAACACTGTTCTCACAATTCAAATATATTTAATGCGTTGCTGACTATTTAATATACTCTTTTAGATTCAAATGACCATTTGGGTTTAAGAAGAAAAAAATAAGATTGATAGTCAATTTTTAATTAATAATATGTTTTCTTCCTATATTTTTTCTTGGAATGAATTAGCACTATGTAATTCTCTCCATTTGTGAAGAGTATTTGACTATTTATCATACCTTTCATTTGCGGTAAGCTATGAAGTTATGAAGCCCAAATCATGTATTTGTTTGTGAACTTTTTGAGTTATCACAACCAAAGCTGTCAAAACGGCCTGATCCATTTCGCATGCCTCAGGGAGGACTGAAAAATTCATGATCCAACCAACCTATTTGATGGGTCGGGTTGGGACAACCCAACGTATCCAATCTATTTTGACAACTCTAACCACAAAAAAAACAACTAAACACATGATGAGATAAGATAAGAGGAAATTACACATAGGTACCACTTTTCAAAATATGTTTCAACTAAATCTATCAAAATATTTACTTTTCAACTAAATATACCTTTTAAAAAACTTATTTCACATAAGTCCAATTTATTAAACCCTAATCTAACTTGTCAATTTTTATTACTAAATTACCCCTGTTGCAAGAAATAAAAACCATCATAAAAAATTTAATATTTCTCACATAACGATTATCGTTGTCCCAAAATTTTTTCATCTAATTCATTGAGCAGCTGATTTCGATCGTGTTTTAATTAGCTTTCTGATTTTAGATTGTTCGATCTGTTAAATATTCAATTGACTGTTAATTGATCAAATTTTCCTGAGATTTTTATCGTTAATTCTGATGGATAATGAAATCATGATTTTTTTGAAATTTAGAGAGGAAACACTGATTTTGAATGTTAATCCTGGTTTCGAATTCAGTGATTTAATAGGCTGTGCATCTGCTAAGTGGTGTGATATGAATGCCGATGAATTTTGTTTCAAATACTCAATCGATGGGCACCCTAATTGTTGTTTGAGTAATGCGATTGATATGAGAAATATGTTTTTGTTGTGTAAGATGATCAATCTTTGTTTGTTGACAGTGCATGTTGTTGATTGTAATGCTTCATTGTTGAGGTCTGTTGATGAATGTGGTGGTAGTTTACCGATTGTGTCTAGAGGTGCATGTGACATACATGCACCGGTAGACACAATTGCATGTGGTATAAACTTTTTGACAGAGTCAAGCGGTATACGCAATATACATGCACCTATAGAGTCTATTTCTGCCCGTGATTTACACGCATCAATAGAATCAGGTGGTGCACATATATCGACAAAACAAATTTGCAGTTCACCATCAGGTCTAGGACTTGATTCAGAATATCGAAGATGCAATATTAAAGGCAAGGAGAAGTTGTTGTTATGTTCTGGATGGTCATCAATTATTAGTAGGGTGGGTCAAGTATTTAGAGGTGGTGTTGAAGAGTTTCGAAGTGAGTTGAGTAAATATTCCATGGAGGTTGGTTTTGATTACAACTATGTGAAAAATAATAAAGATAGAGTTGTTGCTGAATGTTCTAGGAAGCATGTTGATGGGTGTGGCTGGTTTGTGAGTGCCAACATTTCACGTGTAAATGGTTCTTTCTACATAAAAAAATTGAACAACATTCACATGTGTGGTCTACGAGTCATGAAAGACAAATCAAAAAGGATTGTTTCACATTTAATATCAGAAATTATTTGCGAACGAGTCAGTTCCAATCCAAACTTTTCTGCTAGGTCTGTAATGGAGTTAATGAAAAAAGATTATGGGTTGGATATAACATACATTAAGGCATGGAGAAGTGTGGAGAAGACTAGGTCTACTGCTTTTGGAAATTATGATGAGTCTTTCAAGGAGTTGAAGTGGTACATCGATGCGGTGAAGACGACTAATGTTGGGAGTTTTGTAGAGCTTGAAGTTGACGACTGTAACCGATTCATCCGTTTGTTTGTGTCGTTTCGTGCTTGTATGGATGGTTTTAAATTTTGTCGTCCTATGTTATTTCTTGATGGAACTTTTTTGAAATCCCGTTTTAAGGGCATACTTCTGTCAGCTACTGCAAAGGATGGGAATCAAGGTAAGATGCAACAAGATTATAATATAAATGAGATTTTACATGCATCGAAGTCTGTCGGTGCATGTATATTACATGCACCGATAGACTTGTGCGTAAAAAAATGCTACATGATATATAAATTAATCGGATCGAATGCGGTGCATGTATTATACATGCACCGATAGTCTACCGGTGCATGTATATTACATGCACCGAGAGAACTTGGCGTCTCTATCATTTAGTACTACATATGCATGTAATTGAGAATCGGTGCATGTATATTACATGCACCGAAAATTTATCGGTGCATGTATATTACATGCACCGATAGAACTTGGCGTCTCTAAATGTACCACTAAAGGTTATATAAGTGTATCATATAACATAAATTGTATTTTTTGCTTTATATGTTTTGATTATTTTATTGTATGGTTGTTCCCCCTGGCTTTTGCTGTTGTGGACTCAGAGAACTTTGATAATTGGTGTTGGTTTCTATCTTGCTTGAGCAAGATTGTAGATAATGGTGGAGATATTGTTTATATATCTGATCGGATGTTGGTTTGATGGAGGCTTTACCGGTTGTGTTTGGACCTTCTCCAAAACACTTTTTTTGTCTTTATCATTTGAAATGCAACCTCCGGGACAGATATGCTAGCAAACATTTTTCGAACCAGTTTTGGGAAAGGATGTGTTACTTGTTGGATGAGTGTGCATATTCGCCGACGTTGGCTATTTGAACAGAGAAGCTTGCTATTTTGAAACGAGAAGGTGGTTCAATTGTAGAAGGGTTTTTACAGGGTCTATCTTTGGAGAAATGGACAAATGCTTACTCATGCGGCATGCGATATGGAGAGATGTATTCAAATGCAGCAGAGTCTTTCAATTCGTGGATATTATATGCAAGGAGTCTGCCTATTACTCATATGGTGGATTGTATCCGGGTTAAGCTGATGAGCTGGTTTTATGATAGGAGATCAATGGTTGCACGATGGAGTGGGGTTCTGTGCGCGAAGATGGAAAAGAAATGGTCTTTTTACGAAAATCAAGGTCGTGCATGTAATGTGAAGATGTCTACTGACTGTTGTTTCGAGGTGTTTTCATATCCTTCAGTTACTGTGCGCCTTGATATTCGTACGTGTACTTGCTATCAGTGGCAGCTTGATGGATTCACATGTCCTCATGCGATTGCTGTATTTAGGAGGAACAAGATGGCCATAGATGAAGTTGTTGATGTATATTTCCATGTTCGTACTTATAAGAGTTGCTATGAAGGAGTTATAATTCCGATTCCAGGACGTTCAAGTGATGATTTTGCTCAGATTGTCACGGATATGAATATTTTACCACCACAAACAAAAAGGCAACCGGGTCGTCCAAAGAAGAGGAGAATTAGATCCAATGGTGAAAACATTCAACAGTTGCGTTGTAGTCGGTGTAAAAAATACGGACATAATAGGAAGACTTGTAAGGAACCTATTTGATGTTTTTTGTAAGTTTATGTTGAACAAAATTTAATTGTAGAAATTATTTGTTTGATTTGTTATTGGTTATTTAACATAATGATACAAATACATACAATTTATTTCTATAGTTGCATGTAATTTACGTGCACCTATAGATTTAAGTTTCACATATAGGTGCATGTCATATACATGCACCAAAAGATTCAAGTTGAACATGGATAAATGAAAATGTGTATTCTATCGGTGCATGTGATATACATGCACCGATAGAAACAAAATGTTAATGCATGTTAGTTTAAATGCACCTGTAGACAGATTATTCAAGCATTCCATGTTATATAACTGCAATTAAATGGCTATCGGTCCATGTGATTTCACATGCACCTATTGAAAATGTTGGATAAATGCAATTAATGAATTATCGGTGCATGTATATCACATGCACCTATAGAAACAAAATTTTACTTAATGTTTGTGTATTTGCATGCATCGTAAAATCATTGTAAAATATATATTCAAGCTCGCATGTATGATAAATGCAACTGATGGTATGCCGATGCATGTGATTTACATGCACCGATACAAAAAAAATTGAAGAGGTCGTGTTATTTACATGCACCGGTTGATTCAAGTAGTTCATGTTGGATAAATGCAACTTTGTTTTATTTTAGTGTATTTACATGAATCGTTAGTACATATCAAGTAAAATCATCATTCAAGCATTGCATGTTATATAATTGCAAATAAATGTATATTGGTGCATGTGATATAACATGCACGGATAGAAAAAAAATGTGAATATTTCATGTTATTTACATGCACCAATTGAAACCAAATTTGAATTAACACAAGTAAACAAATACATGCACCGCTTCTGTCTATAGGTGCATGTGTTTCACATGAACCTTTAGTCTCATTCGGTGAATGCGAAGGGACACACACAATAAAAATTAAACAAAGAGCACTTGTAGGATTCAATTTTTGTCCAGTTTATCATTAATCAACTAAAACACTAATATGAGTCTGTACAGTTATTCAATAACAAAAGTTTGTTTCTTTACAAAATTATACATTTACAATGCAAAATATATATACAACAAAGTATTAATCGTTGTCTTATACATTTTGGAGGATGACTTTCACCATTTTTGCTCTATAAATACTATTTATATCTATATTTGAATGCTTGGGCACTTCTTGTCCTCTCATAATTCTTTCCATGTTCATGCAAACAAACACGGCACAGTCTGCCGAGCCAGCCTTTTGTTGCATTGCTTCTTTGAATGTTATGATTTCGTATGTATCTTCACTTGGACTGTAGGTGATGCCTGCTGAAATGGGAGACTCCTGAATGATTTTCTTCATCTTCTCTTCAACGTAGACTTTCTATATTTTGGAAGAAGTATTGTTATCAACTGGTAATTTTATAAAAGTATTGAATTTAAAAAATAAGTATACTTAAAGTAAACCTTACCAGTAATTTGGCCATTTCAAAGTAATAATCTGTCTCCCCCTCAATTCGTGGCCTTAATGAATTGTAATGAGTCCAAACTGACTCTTGAATATCAAAGACAAGTAGTGTCCAGTGGTATCCTGGTGTTTTTAAGTGGTCTTCTTTGCCTGGTGTGTTTATTGGAAAAACCAAAAACCTATATGACATTGCCTCTGATAGGAATTTATCAATGTTGTTTTCTGCTGAGTCTTTGTAGTAGCTTCATAGTGAGATCAGTGCTGCGTATTACTGCGAATTTGTATGAAATAATTGCATGATATACGAATATCCAAAGTTGAATGGTATGAGTGCACTTTGTTTAATGAGAAAAAAATATTTAATAGTTGAATTTTATTACCCACACATGCTGTTGAACACATAGGCTATCTTCTTTTTTCTGTTATTGGCAATGTGGTTATTTACAATAATCGCCCAACGGTCAATCATCTGTAAGTAATGACAATCAGTTTCACAGATATATATAGTAGTTCATTGGCGAGACATACACCTAATATTATGTCGGTGCATGTTTACATGTTTGATAAATGCAAATAATGGTCTACAGGTGCATGTGAAAACACATGCACCGATACCACAAATTTGATTTGCTACAAGTTATTTACATGCACCGGTTGATTCAATCATCTGTAAGTAATGATCAATCAGTTTCACAGATATATATAGTAGATCATGTGCGAGACATACACCTAATGTTATGTCGGTGCATGTTTACATGTTTGATAAATGCAACTAACGGTCTACCGGTGCATGTAATTTAACATGCACGCATAGAAACTAAATTTTAATTAATGCTTGTATACTTACATGCATCGTTAGTACTTATCAAGTAAAATCATCATAAAAGTTTTATTCAAGCATTGCATGTTATATAAATGCAACTAAAGGTCTATCGGTGCATGTGATTTCACATGCACCGATAGAAAAAAAGTGAATATTTGTATGTTATTTACATGCACCGATTAACCAAATGTGAATTAATGTTTTTTTATCAAGCAAAACCATTAGAAAAGTATAATTCAATTGACTTACATCGTTGGCAAGAGGTACATCGTGAAGGATTTCAGCAATATCCGATACAAATAACTTTCTGTTGAAGAGTCAGTGGCAAGTAAGTGTTGTTTAATTAAATTAGACGTACCATTTTCCATGGTTCTTGTTTATATTCATTATGTAAGACTTTTCATCTGTTGTTAAGAGCTTCATGGTAGGCATTGTGGTTTTGAACTTGAGCGGTCCATTATCTTTTTTTGCCTTCCCTTTTTGTTTATTGTCGCTGACGAAATCATCATCTCTCAGCTCTAGATCTGTGGGATCATTAGTTGTACCTTAGTCTTTCAGACTTTGTATTGATTCCACTTCTGCAAACTTTTTATTTCCCTCTTCGTCGTTTTTCTTGGTCCTCTTTGCCTTCCTCTTATCAGGGTATGTGTGGTCCAACTCCATTTTTTGCTGCCTGTCCACCCTTTTCTTGATCCTCTTGACAATGGATGTTTGTTCTTGCTTTTCTTTAAGGATCTGTTCTTGTTCTTCATTAATGATGAAGGAGGCAGCTTTGACATTGAGAAGCTCATTTTTCAGTGAATTATTCTCATCATTTACCCTTTCAAGGTCCGCATAGAGCTGTGTTATGATAGTTTCGAGCTCATCTTTCTTTTTTTTTCATCTCTTCGTAATTGTCTTTAATTTCTTTGATTTGCTCGTCTCTCAGAAAAAGATTTGTTTTTGTTTCTTCCAGCTGGGCTGTTAGTTCGGCATATTCAAAAAATTGCGGTGTTTGAATTGTTTCTTGCTCATGATCAAAGGAATCAACAATGTTCTTCAGTTCTGTTATTTCATTATCCTTTGTCATGAGCGTCGCCTTCAATTCTTCAATCTCTGTTACAAGTAATGCAGCTTGAAGAATATCTTGTGCTTGTTTGTCATCAAGTTCATTCATTTCTTCAGACAGATTGGCGACATTTTCTTCGTTCTCGCCTGGTTCCTCATCAATAGCTACATCCACCATGTTGCCCTCCATTTCAATGTATTCATCATTGTATATATTTTCCTCTGTACTTTGATGCTTCAGTTCCATGAGGACTCCGGCAATGGTGGAGTCCGTTGTTGTCAAATATTCAGCTATTTTAATGTTTGAATTCAAATCGGGAAGTTGATATGTCATTGGAGCTTCTGTAGCACAAGCAATGGCTTAATTCAGCATTTCATCTTCTTCAACAGAAATTTGCAGAGGTTTTTTTACTATCTGCAATTGAATTGTTGGAAGTCTAGTAAATTGCATGAACCAGCATAGTTTCATTGCATGCACCAGTGTAGTTAAATTGCATGAACCTAATGAACTATCGGTGCATGTATATCACATGCATCGATAGAAAACAAAATGATAATTAATGATTGTGTATTTACATGCATCGTTAGTACATATCAAGTAATATAATTATAAAATATATATTCAAGCCTCACATGTTGGATAAAGGCAACTAATGGTCTACCGGTGCATGTGAAATCACATGCACCGATAGAAAAAATGTGAATTGGTGCATGTGTATTTACATGCACCGATTGATTCAAGTTGTTCTTGTTTGATAAATGCAACTTTGTTTTATGCTTGTGTATTTACATGCATCGTTAGTATATTTCAAGTAAAATCATTATCATTATAAAGATTTATTCAAGCATCGCATGTTATATAATTGCATGCACCAGTATCGAAAAATTGCATGCACCAGAACAAGTTAAATTGCATGCACCAATATAGTTAAATTGAATGTACAAGAAACTTACATAATCACGGGCGAGCTCTTTGATGTCAATGTTTTGAATCCTTTTGTAAAAATCCTCAAGATTCCACTTAAGGAACCTTGGGATAAGGTTAGGCTGGACAGGATTTATGAGCTCTGTCCTCTCACATAACCAATACTGCAAATTATATAGAATCGATGTTATTATATAAACATGAAGAAATAATTGTTGTTTAAAGATTGATTATAAAGACTTCTTACAGGTAGTAGTAGAACACAGTCGGAGTGTTTTTCAGAGTCAGGCATCAGGCTGTTGAGCATATGTGTTTGGACCAGTCGTAGCTGCAAATCATGTCCAGGTCCTCAACAACCGATGTGTACGCCCATGGAATGTTCGATGATTTTGTTGATATAAAAAAGGCTGCAAGAATGTATAGGGTCACCAAACGAGTAACGTCATTGACATCAGTATCAATGTTGCTTTGTGCCTTTGTTTTCAATTTTTTGTAGATTAAGCTCTTGCTCATCCTTATGTTTTTTTATCTCCTTTCTTTTCTGGAAAGCATCTATATAAGAATTCCGTACGTTCGTAATCCTGAAGCTGCATATCAATGTTGTCTTCTTTACCATCTCTTATTCCAAAGAGTATACGCACATCATTTGTCCTGATTTTCATTGTATATGATCCGAATGTGAAACCTTGAGTATTTCTGTTGAAGCAGCCAATGATGTCTTTTACTAATATGTCACGCTTTTTGCAATGATCGAGGACAATTGTGTTGGAAAAAATGGAGTTCAGTAAAGGCCAGAATGGTGTCTTCATTAGCACTCTGATGTGAACTTGACTGAGTTCAAGTGCCTTTATCTCTGTTATAACTGCCTGTAGGTTGCCCCGATATGTGGTTTGTTTATTCCATCTTTTTGTAATTTCTTCTGAGCTTGGTGATGATGTAGGTGTAACTAAGAGAAAATTATATGTTAGTTAAAAAACTAAAACAATGAATTTAATAAATTGACTTCATCGGTGCATGTAGATAGCCCGTAGGTGCATGTATGTACAATTGGTGCATGTAAAGAACTTTCGGTGCATGTATATCACATGCACCGATAGAAACAAATGTCAAATATTTACATGTTGGATAAATGCAATGTTTTATAACGGTGCATGTATGTACAATTGGTGCATGTAAAGAACTATCGGTGCATGTATATGACATGCACCGATAGAAACAAATGTATAAAATATTTACATGTTATATATGAATGCAATGTTTTATATCGGTGCATGTATAATACACATGCACCGATAGAAACCAACTGTGAATTTATGATTGTGTATTTACATACATCGATAGTACATATCAAGTAAAATCAATATAAAAGATTTATTCAAGCATAATATGTCGATAAATGCACTAATGGTATACCGGTGCATGTGAAATCACATGCACCGATAGAAAAAAATGTGAATTGGTGCATGTGTATTTACATGCACCGATACATTCAAGTAGTTTATGTTGGATAAATGCAACTGTTTTTTCGGTGCGTGTATTATACACATGCACCAATAGAAACAAACTGTGAATCAATGCTTGTATATTTACATGCATCGTTAGTACATATCAAGTATGTACACATATGTAAACTTTAGCATAAAAAACTAAAAAGATGTTCCATTGGTCTCAATTTGTCCATGCAGTGTTAATACAAAAGATTAAGATTTTAAAAAGTTGGTGTATGTAATATAAATGCAAGATCAGAGTCTATCGGTGCATGTTAATTACATGCACCGATAGACTCATGTTACTTAAGAATAAAAAACTACAAACATTTCTAAATGCGGTGTTAATAAGGTATTCAATAGTACTCATGCATTATAGACACAATCACTTACAGTAGCAAACAAATAGTTTAATATGTGGAAACCCTAGATTAATGATTAAGAAATAGTTTAATATGTGAAAACCCTAGATTAATGATTACCAAATTTGGAGCACCTTTTTTCTTTCCCTTGATGTTTGTTGGTGGTTTGGTTTGAGGAATCTTCTTTGATTTTGGAGCCATTTTTAGGTTTTCGCCTCAGAAGGTTTGACAAAATTACAGTAAAATACTTGTACGATTTCGATGAAATTTTTGAAAACTTATAGGATTCTTTGAACGATTTCGATGAAAATGGTGGAGGAATGGCTGAAATTTTTTTTAGCGTTGAAGAAGAAGAATAGGCGCGATGATTTTAAATATGCAGAAAGTTTTCGACGATGAATGTAAAGGAAGAAGACGAGGGTAATTTAGTAATTTTGCGCTCAATCGGACTTAAATGAAAGACAAATAATTTGGTGGACTGGGCCGAAAAAACTTTTATGTTTTGATACCGGCCCGAAATTTTCCCATAAGATAATTGGAGTACTCATATCATTAACATGGTAAGTAAACACAACCTATAATTTTTATTATTAGAACTTTTTGGGATCCGTAATTACATGAATATCTATTAATTTACACACGGAGTTTGTAGTTATATCTAGAAGAGTTTGCAAAATATGTAATGCGACTTTAATTATTAAAGAAAAATTAGGGGATTTATGTAGTTATATGAATCTTTATTAATTTCAAGTAAACACATAATATATAGGGTTTATTCGATATATAATCAAATGATCGTAAGTTGTCTCTCTATTCTTTTAGTAAACGGTTTATCTTGACCGTATCCAGCATTCGAGCTTAAAATTAATTTTCAATCCAGATACGTCATATGGTGTATTCGTATCCCAGAAGTATCTGCTATTTGACCGTAAAAGTTTTTGGAGTACCGTGCATCATATATTATTGATGCATCTATTAAAAAAATTAAAAAAGTTTATCTCATATCCAGACGTATCATAAAGAAATCAAAAATCACGTGCAATCATATCAATATCAACGTATCCATATCCATGTTAATGCATCGTTTGGAACCTTTAGATACAGTGAAATTTTTTCTCTACCTTGCTTGGCGTCAATTGATATATGTTCTCTTATTTTATTTTATTTCTATATTAATATCATAAATTTATAATGTTTTATTTTTTTGAGTGGGTAATGTTTTATTTTAAAAAAAGGTGTGTGTATGATCTTAATTATTATACATGCGTGTGGCTATGTGGGTTGATATCTTTCTGTATTCATGTACTCAATCTCATCTATGGTACGACTTAAATTCCATGGTCCAACACCATTCGCCAGAAATTTAATGCCTCACTCGTTATTTTATATTATATTTTATAATGCAAGATACATATACGTCGATACATGGATATATGTATATAGATACGGTTGTACGTGATTTTTGAAATTTCTAGGATACGATACATTTGGATACGATAATTTTTTTATTTTTAAATATATATATATACATCAATAATATTTATAAGAAATCAAGTTCCACATATATAGTCAACATTAAACACCTAAAATCAAAATAACAAAGTTTAAACTTTATCAAATCAACAACAAATAGTAGAGCTTTAAACATCAATTACTACTTAAATAAAAACAAGTTACATAAAAATATTGTCTAATTATTTAAGTGACTGTCCTATCTCGATATATTGATCCTGAGCCATGAATTATCCACCATTGTAGTAGATCTATCACCCATTTATCATGTATAGAATCTTCATCAACAAAATCCTCATGGCGTATCCAATACGTATATTGGTCGTGTTCATATAACTATCTGAAATTAAAAAATAATATTTAAATTCGGATACACCACATAACGTATCCGATACGTTGGAATCAGAAGTATCTTGAAATATCTAGATAAGTATACAAAATAAAAAATTAATTTTTAATTCAGATAGGCAAGTATTTGTGTGTATCGGTATCCGAAAAATATCGATATGTGACCATGAAAATTTTAGGAGTATCATGCATCATTGATTATATTTAAATCAATCAATCAAGCTTTTATATTGCTAAGGCTGTGTTTGGTTGACTTGATTAAGGTTGATTAGAGTATGATTAGCATTTAATCTATTGTTTGGTTACATGTTTAGGTTTCCAACCTTTTCAAGGGGGCCCGGTTTAGTTCCCTGTAGAACCTTGAAAATGGATCCCTTTGAGCCCCCGGTATCCTGAATCCCATTTTCCACAATAAACTTGATATGAGTGCAAGATGACATATTTGCCCTTCACCTTCCCAAAAGAATCAACCCCCTGTTGGTGTCCCTCCTCCTCAACGCGAGCTCTTTGATTCCGTCTCCAAATTATCTTTTCTTAATTTTTGTTGATTTTATTTTGGGGTGGAAATATTTGGCCTTAATTTTTTTTGATTTACAGGATATCCACCGGAGGGCTATGGAAAAGATGCGTATCCGCCGCAAGGGTACCCGCCCCAGGGGTACCCACCCCAGTACGCCCCGCAATACGCGCCTCCTCCTCCTCAGAAACAATCCGGTTCAGGATTTATGGAAGGATGGTAAGCATTCGCTCCGACCAAAGTTTTTTTGTTCCTTTTTTTTTTTTTGCAGGATTCTTGTATGTTAGGGTTTTTTTTTTATTGCGATCTCGGATGAATTCCTTCCCTCGTTGGTGGGCCTTTCCCTGCAAGAATTGGGACCCGAGAGGGGTCTTTTTTTACGTCAAATGTTGGTACCTTACTCCCAAAAATGTCCTCTAAAAAATATTGTTATTCGAAGGCATTTTCCTCTTTTGTAAGGCCTTGCCTTGGTAAACGAAGTTTGTGACTTTTTCTCCTTTTTTGTAGGTTATACTATTGAAATGTTTTTCCTTTATTTCAAGCTCTTTTCTTCTTTTGTCAATACTTAGATAACATTGTTGCTATCTCCTCCTGTTTCTTTGGGTTACATACTTGAAATTTGAGTGGATTGATGAGAAGAAGTCAGAACATTATTTTATGTGATTATTGTTCTATTGAAAAATTATAGCCCTAGTGATTTAGAAGTGTTCTGTTTTTACTAAATCATTGGATCAGAAAAAATATTCATTGGGTTTTATGTGACTTTCATAACACGTCGATGAGATACACCCTCATAGTTAGTCTTGATCTCGAGTAATACTATCTACTCATCAAATTAATTTTATATTATTTATTATAATATTTTCAATATTTTATACATACTATTTAATTTATTATAATATTTTATTAATAATTAAATTTAATTTGATTAACTAAAATTTAATTAAAATAAAATAATAAAAATTAAGTGCAAAACCTATTCAAGGGTAGTTTTGTCATTTTACAAATAAAATTAATCTTTACCACATATTATCAACTACACCAAACACAATATTATTTATCATAATTTACTAATCATACGAACCAAACACAATATAATTTATCCATTAGTTTATTTATCAACACATTATCCACTTTTTAATCTATCAATCGTTTATCCTATCATAGCAACCAAGCGCACCCTAAGTGTAGCCGACTATATAAATCCTTCCGATCTAATCTATGTATAAGATATTTGACAACAGTAACATTGGCTGGATGATTGCTTAACACACTCCTCCTCTTTTACCGGGCTTGGGACCAACAATCGCCGAGTTATATATCAAAATTAAATAACTGGAAATTATTCACCTGATGCATTTACGTATTTATCACTGATAAATGTTCAACATTCCGTCAAGCATTCATCTAACTTGTAATAGAAGAAAGAGGTTTTTTTCCCCATCAGCTTTATCATTTCCATAATTAATGAAAAAGTGCCAACGGGAGCTAAATACAGAGCAATTATTTCCCGTTATTTTGATATATTTTTGTACTTTTTAATTTTTTCAAATTCCATATTTAGCTTAAATATAGCTCTCAAAAATGATAAATATAGTAATTAAATAAGACCTCTAACTCCGGTCCAAGGATGGGTATCCGGTCGAGTTTTTCGGGTTCTGGTTTTTTGGTCAGATTACCCCGAATTTCGAATATTTTTTACTACCCGAATTTGTTGGATACCCAAAATATATATTCTTCGTAATATAACAAAAATATTTAATACACATTTTTAAAATACATATAAAGAGCTACCTAGTTTTAAGCATTGAAATATGCTTAGTAATACATATTTATATGATCTTCCCAAATTTTAAACATTATAATACACTCACTATGATATATTAGGCACCTTTTGGTATAATGAATGATGTTTGATAACTGAGGGATGAATAGTTAAAGATTATGGCTCATTACACCATTTTTCAATGCACCAAATTGTGTCTTATAATACATTTATTTAATGGGTAAATAGGTATGGGGGTTTAGGATCTCGAACTTGAGATCTCTCCTAATCACGGGAGTTTTGTGCTAATTAAGATAAAAAAGCTCTTGACTCAGTGCCTTATAGTACATGATAAGGTTAATTATTATTATTATTTTAAAAAATGGTATGAATCAAAGTTTTTCTGACCAAGATAATATAACTAACTACCCCAGATTAAAGGACCCCAACACGATAGTCCAAATTTGAAAGTATTTACACCAACGACATAATACATTCAAATTTATGGTTCCAAACAATCAAAGTGGGGACGCATTATGTAATTTTATGTGTATATATATATTATTTTGCTAAAAATTATAGCTAATAGCAGAAACGTAACTTTATTTTATTATATAATAACAGCGCAAAATTATGTAATAAGAGATACGTTGAGTAATGACATGTATATATTAGAAATAAGAAAGTTATCTCTGGGGGCTCCATCTCTTTTAGTTGTAGCAGAGAGAAAGATAGCCACACAAAACCTTCCGCCAAACTTCTCCCTCATACTTGGTCCCTACATCAACTTGAAACTATTAAAAAAAAAAGTAAATAAGTTTTTTTATTGCGTTGAACAATAAATTCTACAAAAAATAAAATAAAATAAATCAGACTGATTTTTTACCTAAAAATAAGACAAATCGACTAGAAATAGACGAAGAAAGTTCTCTTCAAAATATATAAGTTAATAAACTCTAATACAGTGATGTGATAATTTTCCAATCTCAACTTGGGCTGAAAGGATAAATTCACAACTTCCTGATAAATCCAGAAAATAATACATTTTTCTGAATATAATTTACAACATATGATATAATTTATGTCATATATCAATAATTTGCTAATCTATGAAAACCATTAAGGCATTGTTTGCAAATATTTTTGAAAAATGATTATCTGTTTTTCATATAGAAAAATATATTTTGAGTATTTGAATTCTTTGATTACTTTGATTTTCTAAAAAAAAGAAAAAAGAAAAAAGAAAACCGTCACAAACAGATAAACAAGTCATGAGATTATTCTGGCTGTTTTAAGTTTAACGTAAAGCAAAAGTAACGTAGATTTGTTTTGAATAAATATTTGCAAATACTACCTAAATTTCATATATTTAAAATATAATTTATTCTCTTTTTAGATTTAAATTTATTTGATTGCATCTCTAAACAAAATTTCACAAATGCTTTTTGTGATTCCTTGCGCGTCATAGGCTCAAATACATGTGCTAAGAATTTACTTCCTTACATTATCTTGTATGGTTATATCTTTGTATTTACTCTTTCCATATTCAAAATCACAATCGTTTATTGGATTGGTTTCTCAATAATGTTGGGTTAAAACCCACCTTTTTGACTGTGCACTACTTAGGGGTGGGATCGGGTCGGGTATCTCGGGAATTGGGAAATTCAGGTCGGGTACCCGAAATTTCGGGTACCCCATAGAACATGCCGATTCCCGACCCGAATTGTTCGGGTACCATATTTTTGGTTTTTCTTTTAAATTTTTTTATTTAATTTTTTTTTGCTTCTACAATACATAAAAAACAAATTTTTTTTTTAAATTTCTTGGAACCCGATCGGACACCCGATTCCCGATCGGGTTCCAAGAAGGTACCCGATTCCCGACCCGAAATTTTTGGGTCGGGAATCGGGTATTGTCCCGAACCCGAATGCCCACCCTTAGCACTACTGATTCCACTATTCCTTTGTGAGATTCACGCGGATATAAGCCATGGCTAAAGTTACAAATATTATTTTAAGATAGTGAAAGCTTCTATTTCATTCCAAATTTCTAGTAATTCACCGAAAACATCAAAAATTTGGAACTAAATTTTCAATACAATCGGACAATTCGAGTTGTAGAAAGTCCGATTTCCCTAATATCAGGTTATTTTGGATGAAAATGATATGTGATGGAAGAGATTGTTTTATGATTAATTTGTTCGGTTTGGTTTTGTGTCTTCAAGAAGAATATTCTTATTCAATGATTGATATCCTATCTCGAGTTAGTAACAACTCCACCGGTACGATGATTTAGCTCCATCGATTTGGTACTAGTTTGAAATGTACTTTTACAAATAAAATATATGGAAGAAAAAAGAAAAGGGAAATTGAAAATGAGATAGAAGCACAATCTGTGTCTGAGAAATGATTTGTGGATATGGATAAAGGACACCAAAAATCCCACATGACAAGGGTATGGGCATGACACCGCCATGTCGTGGCCGTGTGTGACGGGAACTGCACTGTGATTTGTGCAGCATTTTGTCTCCTTCATTCACTGCATGGTAGAAAAGCAATCAAGTGGAACTCCTTCCATATCTTTAGTTCACTTGAGAACCGGATCAGGCCCAGGTCCGGTTCTATTAACTGGGTCTACGGATCAACTATTGGATGGACCGGGTAATAAGTGACAATCAATTTTCGGGTTAGTTGAGAGTATGTCTGAAATTGACAAACTTAAATAGGTGATTGGGATACTTGTATTATTTTAGACACATCAATAAATTTAAAATATTGTACGAATTAATAAATATAAAATTTGTCCTTAACGATACAATTTTATCCACGAATCAATTATTACAACTTAGCAAATATTTATATAAAAGATTGTGGGATATGAAGCCATTTTCAATTAGTTATTTAGGATACCTTAACATTTGCTAAATCAATTTAATATGAGATAGTGAGGGGTTTTCTTTGTCGTATAGACAACTTAACGAGTGTTTGTTACTTCCAATGATAGAATAATATTGATAAGTTATATCATGATCATTAATACGATTGTAAACTAAATGATATAGAATAGTGTTGGATAATTAACAATATTGTTGCAACTTAAATCCTTTTAACTTGATAATTAACAATAATTGCACCTCACTGGAAATCTTGGGAATCGAACATGCGAATCTGCCTCTGATATCAATTATGGATCCAGCGATTACCATTTTAAAAGTTGTAATTGATGATGGTGCAACACAAATATTTTTAGTCATATACATGCTCAGAAGTCATATTCCGATTGCTCTCCTCATAAAGACATATGTAATTAATCCCTAACATTGGGATTTAAGTCCTCACAAATCAAGTTCTCCACAGAAATTAATGAAATATATTGTCCAGAGTGAGACGAGAACTTATTCCATTCAGAATGAAAGAGTACAAAGCAAACTATGGATGATTACTAAAACTAAATATAGTTAAGAATACATGTGGTTCCAACTCAAAACTAATTGGTGCTGAATGGAGTAACACTTGTATCTTATAACGAGCTAACACAGTTTGTAAATCCCAATGTGAGGCAACTATCAACGCTTTCATTCAAGTGTGACATTATATAAGTCAAACACTTGGATTGATAACGTGGGTGACGATGATCATGTGTACGGAATAACCAATCGCATGAAAAGCCTGCTTTGATACCATATTAATAATACATCGGGTTATGCTATTGTATGAGGTTGAGTTCCTTCGATCCCTCTCCCCGTCCCTTACTCGTTCTTTTGAAAGCCGTCATCACTCAGCAACTTATGTATCTTATAAAGAGCTAACATAGCTTGTAAATTCTCAATGTGATACAATATGATATTTAAAACTACACTTTATTTACATCTAATTCCTAATTTTTTAGTATTTTACTGAATAAATTACTAGGAGCTCATCAAGTTATCATGAGAAAATAATTAGGCAGCATACCATTTTTCTAATTTATTTATTTAATTGAATAAAAAAGGGATGGTTTGTCTTAAAAGAATGATGATGCTATCCTCGGTACTTCATTTGTAGCATACCATTTTTGACTTAGCAGCCGCAATATTAATACCATTTCCCACTTCTTTTTTGAGTAAAAAAATTTATATTCTAATAAAATGTACCAAACCTTTGTTTCCCTTTTGCAGTATATTAATGTGTCTGGCTATTCAATAAAAATTTCCCCTTATTGACTCTTTTATTGTATAGCCTTCACAAAATCCAAATATTATTTGGTGTCGTGGAAATGATCCTTAGCGAAGATCCAAGAATTAACATGATGCTACGAAAAATAAAACTTTATGTGAAATCTCGAGCGACGATCAAATAAACCGATTCGACAATTCAATTGAACCGCTAATGGCACGTTTGTTAAAAAAAAAGGAAATCGTCTTTGAGATTTCCTTGTTAAATCTCTCCAATGATCAAGTCGTTATAGAGATGAGAAAACCAAGAATATCGTTGTATTTTGTGTAACAATGATGTACTTTTAGTATAAATTGAATAATATCGAAGTTATATATTTTTTCCACTATATATATGTAGAAAGATGTACAATTAGCATTTAGCCCACTGTGAAAATAAAAAAAAAACACATGATTACTTATATAAATTTATGGTATTTTAAAATCATGCGTAAAACCTCATGCAAATGGGATAAATGTGTTTTTTCTTTTATTTTATACTTTTTCAATATTTTATAGAAGCGATAAATGTAATTTTTCCTTACTCGTAAGGAAAATGCCCCCAACACATAGTTTTTTCGATTCATAGAACTTAACATGAGACCTTAGTAAGAGAGTTTAAATAAATACCACTCGCACCACCAAGGATCGATTTTCATCAATATTTTTGACAACATAGAGTTGGAATAACATATTGTTATCTATAACATATAGTAGGGGATCCCTTTATCATTTTTTCACGCTTTTGATACCTATTATGTTGTAATATAATTTCGTTTATCCCGTAAAATAAATTTTTTGTTATCTATTACTAGTTGATGTGAACTGTTATTCTTCGTGTTCGGTAGATTTAAATGCGAAAAATAAAAGAAAGACATCGAGATTTTTTACGTGAAAAACCCTAGAATTGAAGGAAAAACCACGGGACATCCAATATAATTTATACTAATCACAATCGAAATTTGTTAAGGGGCTTTTGACACAATATATAAGTGATTAATTATTACACAAGGATATCTGGAAAAGTCACAAGAAATGACCGAACATGCTCTCTTCAGAATCTATTTTGCATAAAAAGTCCAACCCCTTTAATGAAACTCTAAGAGTCTATTATAGGGTCCATTTCAGTGTTTAATTAGCAGGAAAGCTAAAATACGATCTCCCCTGATCGTGGCGTTAACGTGACGAGTGTGTCTGAGAAATCCGCACCCATTTAACGCACATTTATCTCCGTCGGTTAATTTGTTGGTTACAGCCGGGTCTTTCGCTAGTCTTTGACCATTATACCGATCAGTGTTTAATAGTGTTCGGTTACCTTGTGCTCGGATGTTGCTTGTTCGGATATTTTCTGTTCCATATCTGTTTGTTCGACTTCTTATATGAGATTTCATTCGAGAAAATTAATATGTCATATGACATAACTAGTAAAAGTGGTATTTTCGAGCATGAAAAAGGGTGCTATTATTGAACCACCACCATCCTATCAAGAGTGACAAGTCATAGCAATAGCAAAAGCAAAAGCAACCCCCCTTTTGGACTCACTATTGAATCTCTATATCTTTCTTTCTTCTTCTTTTTCACAATCTCTAATCTCACCTTTCCTAACAAAGAAAACCAATCAAGTTCTTTTTTTGGAAAAAGATAAACATCGACTAAAGCCTAAAACGAAAAGTTATTGTCCTTTCAAAGACACCTAGGCCCCTCATCCAATTCTGTTTATATATATATATTTTATGTGTATGTCATGGTAATATTTTTTTAAAATAATCAAAATTTAACATGTTAAAATTTAAATTATAGAACAAGAAGTATATTATATGATTAGAATGATATATATTATTAGATCCAAAGACACTTAGCCTCGCATGGTATTTTAAATATATATTTAATGTTTTGAATATAGATTTATATTGTCAGGATCAAGTATTTAGCATTATGCCAAAATATATAGCTGTTAGTATACACGTAACTTTATTTTCTTATATAGGGAGAGCGCAAAATCTCGTCATATGCAACATGTGAATATTAGGGATTCACCACGTATGTGTCAATATATCATACTTCATATTGTATCTTAGACGATAGATAACTACACCTCCATCCACGAGCACATAAAAGATTGCTAGATACATCAGTCCCACAAGATATTTTGAGAAAATGTAAAATCACTCTTGAAAAGACACCAAATTGATTGCCATTAAAGTTAATTTTATTAAAAATAAATATCTTCTTTGATTAGTGGGGTCGACAGTTGGTTAGTGCAATGCAAGTGGAAATTGAGAACACAAGCAATATCCTGTTAGATGAAGCTCTTTTTACCATATTAAAAGATATATATGATTGTCATAAACGCTTGTCGCTTTATCAAAACTAAAATTTTTTCAATGCAACAAGAAAAAATTACAAGGGATTATTTTCCCATTCTATAAAACCTTAAATGTTTTCAAATTCTTACAAGGAGATTGCGTTACAACGAGGACGAAAAAGAAGCATAATTATGCGTAATTGTATTTAATTGCGTTAAAAATTGAAACTTAAATAATCTTACGATTTGAAATTTTTGAAGTAAGTAATTATCGTTTTCCCCAACTTCTAAGGCAATTGTAGACATTTACTCTTGAAATTAGTGTAGTCATTAAGCTTATGAGGTCATTTTCGAGATCTATTACTCAAATAATTGAAATTAATAAAGGGTAAATTTAATATATACTATTTTAGTACGAATTCCTCTCTCTAGTTTAAAAAAATAACGTATATCTCCATTGTTATGTATTTTAATGTCAAATCATAGGAGATAAGTGTAATAATTCCTCCATCCATTACAAACTAGAGAGAAAATTTTGTAATACAACTATTCTATAGAGATATCGATTATTATTCAAATTAGATGTCAAAAACCATATTAATAGTACGGGTGATTGTCCTTGGACAATCCAAAATATTTCATTTTTTCTAAAACTAGGAGTAATATATAAATTGGAGTCTCGTAGCTCACGCATCTCGATGTATAGAGAAATCATTTTCACGATCTAAAGTAATAAACAACGATTTACCACCAAACCCTTTTATCGATAACATCCAAAAAGTAATTTACAAAGTCAAGTAAAACGACAAACGATACAATTACATTAACCAAACAACTAATTATAACCCAACACAAAGGCCAAAGAAAGTGACGAAAAGCATAAAGCAAAATTTATTTTTTTTCACCCTTCAAGACTCCATTTCCCTAAGCCCCTAATAAAAATTGTTTGCACGAGGAATGATTGTGGGAAAATTTGTCTTAAATCATATTTTATCCTTCCATGTCTTCCTCGGCTTTGTCTCCCCCTTTGCACAAAACTAGTCCACACAAATTTCCACCACTGATAATTTACGGTTGCGTTTGGATCGGAAGATTTAATCTAAACGTAGAGATTTATTTTGAGAGCGATAGATTTCAAAGGATACCTAGTTGCCTATATTAATTTCATGTGAAATAATGGATGCGGAATACATTATTTCAAATACCTTAATCCAAACGCAACTTAGTCAATTTATCTATGGAAGAAGAAGCATATATTTACTACATTGAGTTCTTTCCCTTGAATCCAACTTTAGCCACTAAAGCACGTATATTCCGACACAGATCTCAAATTCCTCGAACCACTGCTCACGAGTTTTACAATCCTAGAAAAATATAATAGACCAAAGTGATCGGTAGCGCGATCAACATTCCAAAAATAACCCTGAAATTAGAAAAAAATTTGAATAAATATATATATAAATGAAATCATTTAGGTTATTGAAAATATACTTACATAGTGCTAAGAATAGCTGGATGGACATTGTATTCTTTGGCAAACACAAACGGAACAATCCCTTGTGGGAGTGCAGCCTATGGGATAAAGCATAAATGTCAGAAAGCATTACAGTAATTCAGCATATGAAATGGCTTTGAAGTTTGAATACAATAATTATGTCGTATATACATATAAAATAAAATACTGGAAACTTTAAATTAATAAAAGAATATTTAATGTGAATATATACAGTCACGACAACTAAAAATTGCCCAATATTTCGTCTTTTTATGCATTCAAGTTGTTCGTGGTCCCGAGACCACATGGCGTGTGAAATTTGAACCTTTGGGTCATTCACATGTTGGATAGAGACCGACTCTTTGTTAAGCTTTGTTTAATTTGGACTGTTTTGATTTAAATCGATAATTTAGTAGAGAAACAGAATCGGTTGTTGCAGCTGTGACGGGTTTAGCTTATAATTTAGTAGAGATACAGAATCGGTTGTTGCAGCTGTGACGGGTTTAGCTTGTTAGCGAGTTCCTTGGACCATTACTTTTAAACGCATAGGTTTAATGAGAAAGCAATGTCACCTGCACGATCGCGACGTGGAGGAGGGTACCACGAAGACCAACCACCATGGAGGCCACCGCCATTACTGCTGGGCCAGTCAGAAATCTCACGGCCATGGCGAAAGTCGCCACCGTGTTCCCGCACGCGATTAGCTTCGGTTGGAGGGCCATAAACAGACCTGTCAAACATTCAATCTCACATCCATCAAACTCCCATTCATCCAACAAGATTCCTTCGCTGATCATAAAAACTATATTGGTTGATGTGAACGGATATAGACCGAACCCAACTCATACACGGACATTAAGTTGATATAAAAGGGAAATGGACAGAAGTGTCCGTGACGTTCTAAACCCAACTCACGTAAAGAGGATCTAGAAGTTTGGATTTCAAAAATAAAATTAATATTTTTTGTAATATTAACAAAGTTACCATGCTTACTCTACTAGACCCACCCAGGGTGCTAGCTAATGGTCGACTGAGTAAAGGTACTCGTTATCGTCGGCCCCATATGTCGGGAGGTTCATTGCAAGCAATAAATTCTTGAATAATACTAGTGGATATCATTTGAATTGTGTAAGAAAGATGAATGGCCAACATTTTAGCACTAAAAAGAAAGCTAAATCATTGCGCCACCATCCAAGAATGCCAGGCCAAATCAATCAGTATCTAAGTCATAAATTCTAAGCGTGCAGGTGCATGAGAAAATTTTACTATAAACCCGACCCGATCCTGCACTAACATACATGAATATCTATCTATATGTATTTATAGATGTCTATGTGTCTTGGTGTTTGTAGGACCCGTCTATACAAGAATAACCCTGGTACATGTGTGTTAAAAGAGTAAAGAGTACCTAACATATAGAGAGTAGCTAATAACCAAAGAATAAGAATCTCAGAAAAGGGGGCCTAATAGTAAGTAGCATTCACATACGGGAGCTATTAGAAGTTCAAGAACGTGTGTATACGGAAACTTCGATGCTAGATAAAAAAAATCGAGACATCAAATCTGAGATACTTACCTAAGCTAAACATAGCCATTCCAAGGCCAGCATCAGAGAGTATAGAGATAGACTGTGCTACGATTCTAGGCATCTGGACACCCCACCTGTAATGAAAAACAACCTCGTATTCATTAACCAATCACGGGCGTTTTATGTATCAAATTGAATATTAAACCCCTTGTTATCGAATTCTTGATTCATTAATTTACCTGAATGAGACTAGAGACCAGATAAGACCAATGAGGCTGGAGTAAGTGTTGGGATTGCGAATAAGTTTACGCCAAACCATTATCAAGATTAGGCGAGTCATGACACTAGTCGGCGGCAAAGATTTCACACCTCCGGCAGTTCTAGGGTCCAGCACGGCGGCGGAGCTCCCCCCGAGTTTCGAAAGCCCCGGGGGACCCTCCTTTTCGTCGTTGCCGTGGTCTTTTCCTCCGCCGTTGAAGGTGAAATCTTCCCTACCAAAGTGCCCAGTGTGAGGAACACCTACAGTAAGTTTTAACAATGACCAAGTTCAAAATAGCATAATTTTTACACACAATTCAAAACTAACAATGGATTTGACTAAAAAATAATCACCTATAGTTTCCCCATTCTGAGGGTGGTTATCAGAGACCAACAACTTAATTTCCTTGGCACCATGTTCCGATCTACCGGATTGCTCAGAAGCGCCGAATTCCGGCCCTCCGAACACGTGCAAGCCGCCTCCGCCACGGCCTTCGGACACCGGCGAAGCGCTTGAGCTCCACACAAACATGTGAAGTTCTTTGGCATCGTGATTCGGTTTACCACCCTGCTGCTGGTGCTGGGACTGATGAGATTTTCCCGTTTTCGGCACGGCGGAAGAAATCTCCGGATTCGGAGCAGGATAAGAACTTGGAACACTCTTTCCCGCATAGTGCCCGAATCTTGGAGAAGTAATTAACCCCCCAGGAGCACAGTTTTCTTCGAAATTCGACGGCCGCGGAGTCGGGCCCCTGGAGGACTGAACAGAGTACATATCACCCATATTATAATTCGACAATCTCCCCGTATCCGAGTTCCCGAAATTCGACAGCCTCCCCGGAAATCCCATCATCGAGTAGAAATCCGAATGGTTGAAATTAGAAGCTCTGGGAGTCGGATTTCTTGACGAACTCAAGCTATAAATTTCGGCCCCCGTCAAATTCGAAGGCCTTGGAGTCACACCCGTGAAAGAACCATGCCCGAGTGAACGCCGCGATGCATTCGATTTCCTCACAGTAACATGAAGTTTCCCATCATTTCCAATCTCCGCATCCGTCTCAAGAAAATCTTGCCCATCTAAAGAGACAACATCGGATTCAACTTTAAAAGAAACAATGGAAGCAGCAGTCTCCGGGAACTGCTCCATAATCAGCATCTTGGCCCCGCGGTACTCGAATAAAAACAGCAACAAAGTGTACCAAATGATGCATTGTAGCACTACAACTTGCACCATGAGACTGCCTGAGTATGGTCCATACATCGAAATCAGCAATGGAATTCCCATTACGAGAGTATTAGGGAGAGTGGAAAGGGAGAAAATGGTGATAGACCATTCCAAGCTGCCATTTTTGGTGAAATTAGCCCACAAAGCAAGAACAGACAGCATGATAACTTTCTGCAGAGAATCAGCAGCGATGAATTTGAAGTTCATGGCGTAAATGTTGTTTGAGGAAATGAAGTGGAAGGAGAGAAGTGGGACGGCGAAAATGGCGACGAATCTGTTGATGCCGGAGCACTGATCCGGCGTAAATATTTTCCACCACCGGACGGAGCCGTAGGCGAGTATCATGGCCACGTAGAGGGGGACCATGGCGGTTAAAACAACGTATAAATCATGCCCGGTTATCATTTTCTCTGGTTTTCAAGAAAATTCAACTAAAGTTCTTCAGAAAAGAACACTTTTTTGTTTGTTTTTGAGATTGCAGATGATTTATAGAGGAGGAAAAGGGTAGATTGGGGAAGCGAAACCCGTTATGTAAGCATAACTGAGTATGAAGGAATTTGTGTTGTTTTTCTGTGGGGAAAACAGAACTGAGTAGTCCTTGTTGCAGTAGCTGGGTGACTGTGGAGTGGATCTCAAGTACTTATATAGAGAGAGAGAGGTGTGGGTGAAACATGGGAGAGAGATGGTAACTAAAGGCTGTGCAACTTACAAGATAATGTGTATGCTTTGGTGTACTTATATGTAGCAAATCATGTGGGGATCAAACTAATCGGAACGGATACGAAATCGAACCGAAGAAATCATATCATATAGTATGCTGGACTACGATTCTAAACTCAACGGTTCTGATTTCAATAAAAAAATTGAACAAGAACCGAACCACTTGGATACGATTTCAGTTCCTAATCATTTCGGCTATGTTTTGATTGCGGTTTGAGACCATTTGAACTAAAATTTATTTTTTAAAATTATAAAAGTAAAGGCAATAACTAGACAATACGTGTATAATTAAACTGATTGTTTGATAATTATATTAGAAAATATTAAAAAATTTAATTTATACAAATCCATTTGAATGTAAGAATTTGATAGATTTAGATTCAAATCCTTAATACAAATCCATTTAAATTGCTTGGCTTTCGAAATATATGGATTTCAAATCCACTATCTTCAATTTTAATACATTTTTTAACAATACCAAAGTATTTCAAATTAGTAATTATTGAAATCATTCAAACCTAAGTTTTCAAATCCATAGTTGAAATGAAATCCTTCCATCCAAATGCAACCTAAGTGAATCGATACAGAACGAAATTGATGAAATGATACAACAAAGTTCGATCTAGAGCTTCTCTCAGGAGGTGTGTTTTTGGCATGGATGCCTAGTTTGTTGGCGCCGAGTTAGAGCAACGAGTAGGGCGTCGGGAGCAAAAAATTGGGCGTTGTGCCAAAATGATGCCTGCTTAGAAAAGCTCTAGATGGTGCCGAGTTGGAGCAACAAATAGGTCGTTGGGGCGTCTAGTTGGAGCAACAAATTGGGCGTTTGTGCCAAAGCTAAATAGAGATGGCTTAGTTAATTTGTTTTGTTCGAACTAATTGGAACCGGATCAATGAAATGTTATTAGAGAGTCTATTGACCAGATTAATGGAGGAATAAAATAACCCATTAAGTAACCAGGAACAAATATTGAAATGTGTATGGATAGATTGAGTTGATGATATGACAAGGAAAGTGACCGAAAAATATGGTGCTTAGATTGTTGTACGGTTTAAAATATATGAGTTGCACCACTGCCACCAACTGTAGCTTTTTGTATAGTGACAAATGTTATATCCTGCAACTAGTATTAGAGACACTGTCACATGTTTGATTCTACGAGTTACAAGATATTGTAATTATTGGGAGGATGGTCGTTGGACAACAATAATTACTCATGGTAGAAGAACGGTTGAAACATGACGTTTGAGCTACTATACATTTTAATGATTTGAGTTTCGTCATTACGATCAATTATAACTTTTGGTACAGTGACAAACACTAGATCCTACGACAATAGATTACGTAAATTTTTTATGGTATTTTACATAAACTCTAAATAAAAAAACGTTGTGCTACACCTTCTCAAATCGAAGATTTTGGATGTGAAAATGAATCGGGAGTCACAGGGATAAAATGATGGAGCTCCATTTCTCAAGGAAACCATTGTGGGATTGTATTTGTTTGTTGGGTTCAATGCATTCTATAGCATATGCTGCTCACTTGTTTGGAATTCAACGCATTTTTCGGTTTCATAGGCCTCTCTATGTTGCAGAAGGTGGTGCAGGTTTTCGTTGTATGAGGTGATGGAATAAATCTCTATTGGCTAAAGTCCTAAGATATATGCTCCATGCAAAGTTTTTTATTGGTGAAATGTAGGGCGTATTTAGAATTTAGGTTGGGGGACAAAATACATTTATTTGGGAGGGAAATTTAATTTTAGGGGAAGAAATGCAATTTTAAGAGGTAATACAAAAAAAAAATTTGAATCCCTTGCTTTCACGTCTATGCTGCACGGACACGGATACGGGGACACGGGAACGACACGACACGAACACATGAACACGGATTTTCAAAAATTACAGGACACGACACTTATAGGATACGACAATAATTTTTATTTATATATATATATATATATATATATATATATATATATATATTTTACATATCCATTATGTTCTAATATACTAAAATTCAAGAAAGACTTTGATTATCAAATATTTCAATAATAAAATTAAAAATGATGTCAAGTTGTAGACACTTCATTCACTAATTAAAACATACAAAAAAAGTTATAATTTTTTTAACATTTTTGTAAAAAAAAAATTATAATTTTTTTTTGAAAAAAAATCCCTGTCCGGTGTCCTGCCGTGTCTGAAACATGTCAAATTGTTTTTTAAAAAAGATTCAGACACGCCACGTGGCGTGTCCGACACCGTATCGCACCCGTGTCCGTGGAGTGTCCGACACTGCATATGTTGATTTTTTGGAGTGTCGTGCAACATTGCTTCACGTGCAACTGCCCCTGGTAAGATGGATACACCATGTTTAATTTGTAAGGAAAGATCTTTGGACATGGTCTCGGATCAGTGTAGTATCATGACTCCCTTAGTGAGTGTTTGTGATTGCTTTCAAAATTGCTTATCTGCTTTTTAGAAGAAAAAAAATAGATACTGTGTTTTTATTTCATTGCTTCTCTAAAACTAAGTATATAAAAGCAGAAGTAGAGAAGTAAGCCATGAGATGTTTTCCACTACTTTTGCTTGTGTGGTGATAATTGTAATAATTTGAAGTTTATTAAGCTGTTTTTTATTTTAATACAAACACTCAATACTTTTGGTTAAAAGCAAATTTTCCAACTTCAAACCAAAAACAGCATAAAGTACCTTAAATAATCAATTATAAACGCACCCTTAAGCAAAGAAGATTTTATCCAGGGTGTATGGGTGATTTCAACTGGATCTTCCAGGGTACTGTCCATCCCATTTGTTTGAATACTTTTGGATTCAACCATCACACGCCCATTTTTAGCTTATTTATGAATCAACCTCCGTTTTTCTCATATCCAAATAACTTCATTTATAAACGAAACAATAAAATATTTTTCACCGTTATAGTTTCCAATGAACTATGATCCATGCAGATTAAATATGTATGCCAAGTATTTTTCGTATACCTCGTAAGAAAACAACCGGTGCTATCATCAGTACCGATCATATATGAAGAAAGACTTCAGTTGATTGGTGCGGAGGACAGCATAATGGACTAAATGTGAAGACCCGGTCAAATGGGTCAACCCTATTAGACCTAACAGTTAATAGATATGTAACTCCCAATTTAGTGGAGATAATGGGGGCAAAATATGAGTCAAGAACGTGGAATAACGGGGAGTAATTGGTGTTGTAACTCCCAGAAATTCACCCCTACAAATACCACACGAATTTCTGGGGTAAAATGAAATAAAATCTGAAGCAAAAAGCACCTCAAGTTCCATTCTGCACACAAATCAGCTAAGTTAAGTTTGGACCAGCTAAGCGAAGTGATAGATCGGATGAGTCATGGCAGGCCACGAAAAGTCGAGGTTCTGAAGCTTCCCTATCATCCCAGACCCATCCAAACACTTCCGGTACGATTTAGTATCAACCGTAAGAGAGCTTACTGCTTTAAATCCATATTATGTGTGTTAAATAGATCGAATGTGTTGAATAATTTAAACTATAAATTTCTGAAATTCTGGGATAAAACTTTAGTTGCATACTTGCATTGCACTATAAATTTAGAAATCCAAATAGTAGGAATTCCGAACCCAGTTTCTGACCCTAATATGGTGGCATGATAATTGCTATTCAGCTATTCTGCCCTGATACGGTGCGAATCGTTGTTTTGATTTTCAAACCCTTATTCGGTGGGTGAAATGATGTTCTGATCTTACCTATATGAGGGTTAATTCTAGATGGTCGATATCAGTTATCCAAGAGGAGATTAGAGGATTTATCATTACATTACATGAGAATTATTTTGGTTCTTTTATGTTATGCGTCAGCTTTGGTGTATTTCAGTTATGCTTATGTTTAATTAGTTTCAGTTCAAGTTAAGGGTATTTTATACACTAAGCTGAATTTACTATTTCAAAAGTTATATATGTTATATCATTTTACTATTTCAAAAATTGTATATGTTAGACCCCACCTTGCCTGAGTGTTGTAGAAATCTTAGTAATGATATATATCTTATGAATAATAGAAAGCAAAGTAACAATAGCTTTATGAATGTTTGTCGAGGCGAGATTTGGAATCTCCGTCTTTGAAACGACATTGCACTGCTATGGTGCTTACGGTTAGCGGCAATCGTTTCCTAAGATACAACGACTATAACTTGTGATAGGAGCACTCCAAATCACAAGTCATCAAACTACAAAGGTTTAAAGACATTTCAACAAAAACAAGGGATGAACAATATGTTTATGTAGAATTTTTTCTCAAAAAATGACTTTGATCTTGCATAAAAAAGTATGTGTAAATCACTTAGGATTGTTATATTTATACTTGGCCACCACAAACGGACACCATTTGGAGGTGTTTATTCATGAAAAAACTCACCCGAACGCGAAGGGATACACCCGTTCACGAAAAAACATCCACAAAATTTTCCTGGCAGAATCTCGGGCACTTGAGCACCAGGATGCGGTGCTCGAGCGCCCAGCTTGCTTCCCAAAAAATTGGGCAGCGCTCGACCGCAACCCAGATTTTCCCAATTTTTTTCGTCCGTTTTTGCTCGTTTTGTCATTTATTAAGTATTCTACTTTTCCTCGTGTCCAACTTACTTAATTTCAATTCATTAAGCACGTTTTTCCAATAAGTGTTTCTCATAACTCTCACATCCTACCTCCCCTCTCGAGATAAGAATGAGGAAGAAGAGCAGAACCAATTTTGGGATGGTAGATTTTTTACCATGTCATTCCAAGGTTGGCACTGCTGATTATAAAATTAGTCCACTCCTGTTTAATTAAGTTTTAGGCTTCCACTTATGTATTTTATTTATATTCAGAACAGATTTGTAGTTGTGATATTCATTTCAAGTTATAAGAAGAGACCGACTCATTAAGATAGTCTTATTTGTAGTCATTCTCTCACTCTGAGAAAGAAGACTCGAGTTTGAGCCATGTAAATTAACATTAAAAAATCCCCAACCATGATTAAAAAAAGAAGAAGTTATAAGAACAGATTTCATTTCGTGGTATAGTACAATGGTTTTTGATGTTCTGTGCATGTTGTTCATCAAAATGTGCACTGTTTTTCAATTGCATTTGTCCATTTACGTCACCATTGTCGGATTAACCCTCATTAACACTTTTTATATGATTTACATAATTAAGTTCACTTATTTAATATGAATAATATTAATTATTTACTATTTTTGTCTTTATTAAATCGAAAAACATTAAAGAATTCTCTTCATTTATGTATGTTAGACACGTCAAAACGTAGACCATTTGAACAACCGATCAAGTACACACACAAATATATTATTTATAATAAAAAAAAGTACACAAATATGTATAATTAATTAATTGTCTAATTGGTGAAAAGTGTAACAATCCCATCATTCAGAAGTGTAAAATCACAAACAAACTAATCTTATTGTACTTGGTTCAGAAGTTTAAAATAATTTATATTAGTTTTGTATTCATTATTTAAATTATATTTTATTTTAATATTGAGTTGTTGTATAAATGACATCTAAATCAAGATATTAGCGAAACCATTAGTGCAAGAATCTTTTTATTTTTTTAATGTGATAATATAGCATATGTTTTTACAAAATAAATAAAACATTACAAGAGGGACTAAACCTTACCTCCGAAAATGTAAAACCTGAGAGTCCCAGAATGAGACCAACAATGGAGAATATCACCAAATTTATTAATAAAACTTCGAAAAATTAATTTTTTATTATTCCACTGCGTCAAACTATAATTTTTCTTGGAAGACGATGCTTTCTATTGAGAAAAAAGTTGTAGTAAATGTAAATATATTTGAAATTATAATTAATTGGTTAATTTTACAAATAAAGGCATGCATGCACCAAAAATATCTGTCAAAATAATTGAGTAACATTAGAAAATTTGAAGCTTTTCTCTTTGGGTATTTCTACCCACCACTATATATGAAGCTTCTTTATAGTTCTTTCTAAAATAATGTTTTGTTTGGACGATTGTTTGACCAAAAGAGATTCTTTTAACAATGGCAAACCTATCGAGATACGAGTAAAGCTGGTAGTTATATATATATATATATATATATATATATATATATATATATATATTGTTTTTAATAGAAAGTTTGATGCCGCTCCAAGATTGTGCCCCGCAAGATAATCAACCATCGATGTGGAATCGATATAACTATTTTTATATTAATGATGATTATGCCTTAAAAAAGGGGCAACACACTTATCTTTGATGTTATGTGAGTTTGAAAATTTAATTGAGTAATTAATGATATGATTGTTGAATGGTAATATCACCGTCATTTCGTTATATTTGAAACTAAAATCTATATTATCCCAAAAAACCAAGTTTTGCAAAAAAAAAGAGAAGGAAAAAATCTCCAGTATCCCAAAAAACACGATGTGGGACAACCATCAACGATCTGGAACTAACCGGAACCTATATTATATAATTTGGATTGATCCAAAATCAATTAAATAGGTCATGGATCGAACCAAATCGGATATTTTAATTTCTAATTGGATCGGATCGATATTAAAAATCTAATCCCGGATCCATTCTGGTTTGATCTGTCTTGTTCTCATATGGTTTTGGATTGGGTTATATACCATTCCTGGTAAATACGAAACCTGTTCAATCTATTATACTATCAGATTGGTGGTTTGTTTGATGATGCCCTTAAGGGTAGTGCCCTTAGGGGCATCATCACCATTCATTTGGAATCTTTTTTTAAAAAAGAAAAAAAAAGATTTCACATGGATGGTGGATGATGCTCCTGAGGGCATGCCCTTCAGAGCAGCAACAATATTTCCCAGATTGGTATGGTTCTATTACTTTACATCCCAAAACATATTTAATTATGTTCGGATTCATTCCGATCTGGTCTAGTAACATGCCTAATCATCAAGAACTATCAACATTGTGTTTGAAAATTGGAATGTTGATAAAAATTGTGACTTGAATTCTATATGAATTGCAAGAAATTGAAACTGAAATTAATATACAAATGAAGTGCTTGATTTCAACCATTCAATTTCATGATTGAATTTACGGGTGAACCTTGATGCGAATGTAAAATTGTTGACATGTGAAGGTCACAGGTTCGAATCACGAAAACAACAGTTTGCATTGTATGGGAATGCTTCGTGCACCGGATTTGTACCCCATTCGGACCCCTTGCATCGCGGAAGCTTCGTGCATCGGATTTGTTTCATTATTGAATTTAACTATAAATTCATAGAAATGACCCTTTATTTCCCCATGTTTGCATATTTATGATGGTGTTAGTTAATTCTTGGTAGTGGGAAGAGGACTTTAGGTTCCCATGAATGTGGAATTAATGTGACTGCAAGTTCAATCCTATAATTATAATGTTTATTTCTGTATTACACGTATAAAAATTCCTATTTGTACAGTGTCTAACTCGAGCGTCCAAGGGCTTAGAAAATCTTCGACACCCATTTACCTCTTTATTCATATTTTCAGGGTATTATCCACAAAAAACTTTAAAGGATCAAGGTTCAAAATTACCGAAAACTTCACATTGTAATAAAAAGCTATAGCTTTTGGTAAATCGGCAAACTTTTGATCCTATACTTGATATTAGGGCTAATGACAAGTATTTGATTATCATGAGTTGTAAGATAGTGCAATTATTGGGAGGGAGATAAAGCGGCAAACATTTGATCATACAGTTGGTATCAGCCAAAATCATGTGTTTGATTCACATGAATTGCAAATTAGTGCAATTATTGTGATGAAGATTGTTGGAGTGCAATAATTGTCAATACTTGGGGAACGATCAAAGACTGACACTTAGGCTGCTCTATGGTTTAAAAATTAGAATTGCACTGTTATACTAACAATATATTTTGTTAAAGCGGTTGATCCTATATTAATTTTTTTTAAAAATGCGTTGCTAGAGTCAGTTTTAAAACAAAATTATCATTAAGAGAGGTAAATTTGAAGATTCATCAACTTTATGTTTGTTTTTTGCTAAGCTGTTTGCAGAAAACGAAATAAAGATGGGAGAAAAATACTGTACGAATTGATTAAAGCAATTTGTCCAACAAGACTAGTCCAAATTCCTTTGTCGTACATGCAAATTTGGTAGGAACATATATTTAGTTGTCGGCCCAATGGGCTACCTACCCACACCTATATAGGGACCATTAGGCCCACTCATCTTCGATTTCCAGTAATATATATATATATATATATATATATATATATATATATATATATATCATATAAATAGACTGTTTAAAACAAACAATTTAAGCGTAGTTACCGAAAAATACGATATTTCTTTATATATATATATAATTATATTTTCTATTTAATTTTCATTATTTGATAAGTAAATCAAATATTTCATTTATTAACGTGAAACACAACAAATAATGGAAAGTAACTATGTTCAATACAGGTTTATTTGATGATTTCCTTAAACACATCTGAACCATATTGAAATGACAAATTTCATTTCGAATATCTCATTTGAATGGTTGATATACCCCAAAGCAGTGCCCCATGGTTAACATCAAATTTTCGGCTCAATACGATGTAGAAAAACCGTTGAGCAAGAAACATTGGATCATGCAGGGTTTACCCAATTTTTTAGTGAGTCTTTCATAAAATTTGTATCTCAACCATAAATAGGCCCATAAAAAGAACATACATTTTGATTCTTGGCCTAGCTAGCCCATCGAATAAGAACTTGCATAATAGTTAATAATCTATTGTTCTTAACCCATCCCTTCATAATTAATCATGTTCAATAATATATGATCCAAAGTTCAATTGAGATATGACTACACAAACTATATAACCATACGGTTTCCTTCTAAGGATAACTAGTCAAATATACATATGTTATATGTCAATAGTCAAAATAACTATAGGCTAATTACTCATAGCAAGAAGCATAGTGTTTTTGGGGAAGAAGATAAGGTAAGGCCGGAGGCAATCATAGAAGTGGTGGTATAAACCTTGTCGAGGCGAGTCGTAGTGGCGGTCGTCGTGATGCGCTCGTAGTAAGGACACATACTCAAGTTAGAGATCGATGATGATGATGGGTGACAACCATGTGGCGTGCGAGCCAGCCACCCTGATGGCCTTGAGCTCCTCCATCTGTTTTTGTAACCTTATGTTCATGGTGGATGCACGTGAAAGTAATAATGTTTTTTTTTGTATTACCCGTAAAATTGTATTTTATCCCTAAAAAAATTACAGATTGCCTTTAAAATTGTTTGTCCCCTCCATTTTTAATGTCTTTTCGCGTCTCGACCTAAATTCTAAATTTGCCCCGCGTATGTTTTGCTCTTTGAGTGATTCAAGCCATCGTTTTCAAGTAGTCACACACTATTCCAATTTACTTCAACTTGCTCCTTATAAGTTTACATAAAATGCACGTTAAAGTTTACGAAATTTACTTTTAAAAAGTAATCCCCAAGTGACTTCCAACAAATTAGTATAACATTTAGGGTAGATTGTATAAAACACCATGTGTTATTGTAAAAATGCACGAACCCCATGTGTTAACACAATAGGCAAAAAAACATTTTCATTTTTTTAAATTCGACATGAAACCCCACAGTTTTAACAAATCCAAAAAAACTCTCTTTTTTTTTGAAACCTTGCATAAAACCCTCGTATTAAACATATTAGGCAAAAAAACCCCACTATTTCGTAAATACTGGACAAAACTATATCGATTGTCCAATATGCTTTTCAATTTTTTTGCATTTACATTATCTATTCTTTTCTGTAATGATTCATTCTTTTAGTTTTAAAATGAACAATATCCAGAATTTTAAAGTGAATAATTTTAAGCTGTAATTTTAAAATATATTATCACTAATATTCTGAATTTTTCTTTTAATGCATGCCTACTTAATGAAGAAATCAATTTTTTTTTAAAGTTTGGATATATAGAGTAAACAACGATTGCATATATAACAAAATATGTATATTTTCAAAAAATCATAAACCATATTCATGATATGTAAATAGGCTATATATAAATCTATATAATAAACGTTTATGGACTTATTTTCATAAAATTTACATATAGTTCTAACGAGATTAAATATAATTTTTTTATTTGTAAAATCGAGGGGGTTCGATGCAGGACTAACGAAAAATATAGGGATTTTTTGACTATTTTGTTTAACACGGTGGGATTTCGTGCAAGGTTTTAAAAAAAGAGATTTTTTTGCTTTTTTAAAAATCTGGGGGTTTCATGCCGAGTTTAAGAAACCAGAGCTCATCGTAAGAACATTAAGGAACTAAATTAATATTCTCAAACTTAAAACTCTCTCTCAAATTCAATTCAGTTCTCTATCTTTTGAGGGATCAAGGCTTCTTGGTTCTTAACAGGCATTTAGCTAGTTCAATTTTTAGCAGGCTGGGGGCCATTTGGTGGTCTCCCACAACAAATTTTGGGCATAGAATCATCAATTAGTGATAAATCATCAGTTCTGGTTGCCTCCGCCTTTTGACTGTGAATTGATTTTACATTCTCTCACCCTCACATTAGCTTTTTCTTTGCATTGCCTCTGTCGTGTTTGGCGCTTTGGTGGCTCCTCGTGCTGGTGAGGGTCTATCATTTCCTGACATAGTGACGTAGATGAAATTTTGCATGTCCCTGTAACTGGTATGTGTTTGGGAGGTCTGCCTCGACGTTTAAGCACTGTTTTCTGGCATTCTTCGGGTTGATGCTCCGGTTGTAGCACAGCTATTAAGTTAGCATCTTCATCATGTGATGGCTTATTTTGTAAAATCTCACCTTGCAACACCTGATATAGCGAAGGAGATGAAATTTTGCATGTCCCTGTAACTGGTTTGTGTTTGGGAGGTCTGCCTCGACGTTTAAGCACTGTTTTCTGGCATTCTTCAGGTTGATGCTCCGGTTGTAGCACAGTTATTAAGTTAGCATCTTCATCATGTGATGGCTTATTTTGTAAAATCTGACCTTGCAATAGTGGTGGCTGTTGCAGCAGTTCTTGAGCTTCATGTTCGTTCACAAATGAGATTTGAGAATCTACTATGGCATTTGACTTGAATAGATTCACATCAGACTTCATGGGCACAAGTTGAACGGTTTTTTGTAATTGTTCATGCCTTGTTTTTCTTCTCCGACGATATACCTTCGTTTCTTTAGGCTTGCACTCAATCATAACTGACTGTACTATTTCAACGTCTGCTTCTAAAAGTTCAGATCGTTGCTTCTCATGCAGCAAATACTGTTCGGGGATTATAAACGAGACAGATTCCTCTCGTTGATCCTGAGGCATTTCCACATCTGATAGCTTCAACCATGGTAACTGATGATTGTGGGATTGGGGAGAAGTATCCAGTCCTGTGAAATCCATTGCTTTAGGTGAACGAATGCTACAACGTCTCTGCTGTATTTCCAGAGGCGTTGATGCAGGGAATTCCTCAGCTGATGCTGGTATTATTCCAGATTGACACCTAGGCACTGGTACGTTAGGTACGGCTTCCTCATTTGTACGCTTGGAATTATTGCATCTTTTGTAAGAAACCAATGATGTATTGGACACTGTCTCATGCACGTTAACACTCTGAGGATTCCCCTCTTTCACTGACCCAGCCATTTCATGTGCCTCCAAAGGGAGCTTCATGTCTGAGAGCTCTGCAAATTCCAAAAAGTTCTCAGATTTTGAAAAATCGTGTACTGAAGGGTCCCTAGGCGAATCAAGCTTCGGAACACTTATGGGTAAGTCAAGAAACTCTCTCTCTGCAACCACAATGCTCTGTTCTAGCTGATTCTTGTTACCTTTCCCCTCTTCCTGCTTCTCTTCTTTACCGGCACCACAAATGTGACCGCTAATAATTTCTGATGGATCGATTTCACGTTCTTGTGGCATATCCATGGAGTGTTCCATTTCATCAACTGCCATCATGCCTTCATTTTGCTTCTCTTCACTATTTACAACATTTTCAATTAATTTCTCATCAGACTCCTTATGTTCTTCAATAAGTTCAACTCTGTTGCCTGTCGGTTGATTTCTTTTCCTCCGCTTCTTGTTTATATCTCTTTCCCACGCCCACCTATATTTTCTCTTACGTCTTTTCTTCCTACCTTTTGTGCTTGATTGCGGACGGGTATTTTCCCCAGCAAGCATGTATCTTTTGCTCCGAGTCTCAACAATATCGCCAGATTTACAAAGTATTTCAAGATGATGTTCCAATAATGTCAAATGTGCCCATGGTAGAGCATCATACTCTTTGATAATAAACTGAGATATCTGGTCTCCGGTGGAACCTTTCTTTTCATTCAACTCACTAAGAGCCCTTTCTATCATCTGAGAGGTTAAACAAAATATTCTGTAAGAAAATTAAAGCTACACTTGTGTCTATGATGGAAAGATAATATAAGAGGAATACATGAATCAAACAACTGAATTCAATGTTCAATTTGGTTCATTTGCACTGAGACGTGCACCGAAAAGATGCATACTGATAAACTAAAACATCAAGAGGCCAGGCGATCATTATGCACCAGAAATTTAGCAACAACGACCTGCTAAAAGATAGATACTGATTTGCAAAAATAAATCATCATTTTCCATTGCACATGACAAATATCACAAAAGGTTAGCAACTTCCTCAGCAGACAACTAGCACAATGCCAAAAAATCATTTTTTATAACCTCCTCATCCCCTGAGACTCTCAATCCTCCCAATTTTTTTCCTTTTTTCTCTCTTTTTTTCTTCTGGAAAAATAAAAAATCACAATAAAGGTTAAAAAAGGTTTAAAAATTTTGTAGCAGCACACCCTTGCCAGTTATCAGCAATGGAAACATCTGAACTTCTAAGCCTCAGAAAAATACTTAATCTTAAAAGGATTTTTTACCTTATCAAGAAAACTCAAAGGATGGACAATACCTATTTAGATCTTTTGTATCACAGCCTGTTTATAAACGAGATGAAATCTCCATTTCAATAGCTTCCATCAAAGGTCTGGTCTACATAGAATTCAAAACCACTCAATAAAATCTGAACCATGATAGCTTCATTCACACAGTTATAAACAAAGAAATCATTACTCACCCACCCCTCCACACGGTACCTGCATGTTTGATCCTTCATCCTTGCACAAATCATTTAACACATGGGCAGGGCTAAATATCAATAAATGAATGACATCCATTCACGTAAATAATTACTCCCGATGATTATGAGGAAATTAATACAAGTGCATAACTAGTCTACCCTCAAGCTGCCGAAAAGAAACCAACAACAAAAGGTATCTTTCAATGAAGATGAGCTTCAAAATTACTTAAATAAGCATCATCTGTATTTCCTGACATTAATCAAATAAAATCACTGCTTCATGATTTTTTAATTTTGTGGCAAAATTTTGAATGAATCTACATAGCAAACACAAGTTCTCTAAAACTCATCAAGGGATGCCAAAAAGAAGAAGAATCTATATCTGAATCTATACAGGCAGGCACATGCATGACTATATGAGAAATGAGGTCTCCTTGTTTCCAATGAAGATAAGCTCCAAATATTACTTGAAAAGGTGGCATAGAATTCCTTAAACAAAAAATCAAACACAGGTGGGTGCCGCATAGCAAAGTACATCCTATGTGATTACATACATAATTCTTCACAAAACCTGATCAAATATAAAAACACCATTTTCACGACTACAATATATGATAAGCAACAAATCCAAACAAGATAGCTATTTTAAATTCAAGGATGTATCAGTCAAGTGTAAAACATCACATGCATACATACATAACACACATACACGTCCAGACAGGGGCGGAGCCACCCAACTATATGCTAGTCGCATGCAAATGTATTTTAAAAAATTTAGTATTAATTTTTGGAAATTTAATTTTTTTAGCCCTATGCACATACACGCATACACGTACAGATAGGGGCGGAGCCACCCAGTCCCATGCAAATTTTTTTTTAAATTAATTATTATTAATTTTCAAAAATTTAGTTTTTTTTAGCCAAATCCTAACACAAATACATAAAATCAACAAAAAAAATTCTTTTTTTTCCCTAATAGATCCAAAAAACCCTCGTGATAACAGATTAGAAAATGCTTATAAAACCAACGTCCATGAATCCTACAACAGACACACAGAAAAAGAAAAAAACAAAACAGATAAACCCATTATTACAAAGACGAGTACACACACAGAAGCTGCTAAAAAGAGATTATTACCGCAGAATAAGGAGGATGATCAGGAGTTTTATACTCAGAGAAAAACTGGTTCAAGCGATCTTGGAGAAGGGTTTTGTGACCTGGATTTGACGGCGCGTTTGGGCAAGTTTCCGCAAGCTTCAAGATAACTTCTCGAAACTTTTCCATGACTTTCTTCTTTTTATTTTGCCTGCAATGGGTCGAATTATTATCGATGGTGCTTGCTTCGTTTTGTTGTAGGTTAGAAAATTCCGGCGGAGGTGTCCGGGTTTTCATTTTTTTGTGGGATTTTTGTTGGAGAAGTAAAAAATGAAAACCGAACTTCGATTCAATTCTGTAATTCTAGGAGTGCAGGTAATAGTTGCCAAGGACTTCACAATATTTTAAAAAAAATTAATGTTAGAAACCTATAACTTTAATCTCAAACATATTTTCATTATATTTCACTTGTGATTTAAAAATATATGGTTTTAAAAGATTAATGATTGTACATATGAATTGCATGTTATTTTAACGTTTTTCACATATTGTCAATTTATTTTGTCCTAACGATGATTAAAGTGTATTCTATTATTCGATTGGTTTGATACTATCTTTAAATTTAATGTCCTTTTTTTTTTCAAAAAAATTGTAAGTGTCGTGGCAGGGGTTAAGCGGACTTCTACCCATTTATTCCATAAAACCCAAATTACAAAAAAGGAGGGGGACTAGATCAAACATCACAATGTAAAAATTACATCAAGGTATTATTAGATCGAAGATAAGGAAAACCAATGTAGTCAAATTTACAAAAACGCACGAATTTTAGAGTCTAGCATGCCTTTCGCTAAATGAATGATACCCTCGATCTGCAGATGCCATATTAGCAAGTGCGTTTGTCACTACATTCCCTTCATGAAATACAAGGGTTGTATGAATATGATGATCATGTAGGAAGGTCATAATCCTTGCAGAAAATGGATTAAATCTCAATGTGTGTATCGAGCTTGGATTATGGGCATAGCAACCATAGAATCCGTTTTCACCCAGGGAGGTAATAGTTGATGATGGAAGCAAATTTCAGTTCCTTTAAGAATGGATAAAATCTCTGCACGAATGCTATTGCCCATTCCAATATAATCAAGATAACCCATAACAACTCGTCCATGATGTTAAAGGTAATGCATCCCTAATTCGTTTCCTACCTTAGGGCGTAGGGTATAACCAAAATATATTAAAGATTTAAAGAAATTCGGGAGAAGATGGGTAATAGCCTTA
The DNA here is from genome assembly GCA_907163345.1 of Haberlea rhodopensis. NCBI lineage: Eukaryota > Viridiplantae > Streptophyta > Magnoliopsida > Lamiales > Gesneriaceae > Haberlea > Haberlea rhodopensis. The sequence goes on along the minus strand of CAJQUN010000636.1, from coordinate 45,824 downwards.
CTTTTATTCTAGAATTACTTATAATATTTATTACATTAATGCATCTCCTTCTGGGAGGAAATGAACTGGTTTAGACTGTCATATATTGAGGCCTGACTCGAAACACAAACTGAATTACAAAATGGTAATATTACAAAGAAATAAAGAAAGAAATTACCAAGCTATGAAAGTTGAAACAATTACAGCTTGGAGACTACAATATTTATTTCTGAGAAAACTATGAAGAATTTTTGATATCATTAGCTTCCTCACTGCCTGGCCTTATATAGGAATGAATCCGGACTTAAAAACTCGGATTCCAAACTCTTGTTGAACGTTAAGTGCGCCCATGAGTGCGCCTTTATCTCGTGTCTGGCATCTTTCGTTTGTGCATGCCAACTTTTCTCTCGAGTGCTGACGCCTTTGTCTTGGTGCGCCATAACTTTTCTCGTGAGTGGTCTATTAATTTGTCTGAGTGTTTTTAATGGTCCACGCCATTTTCCTTTATCGGGGAATCTTTACATTATTGATTTTGGGGTTCCCGAGCCTTAGGAAAACGTGCCCTCTTGTCAGCAGATCTTTTGTCTTTTCCTGCCCCTGATATGCCGGGTTTGGATCGGAATCCTTTTCCGAATTTTGGTTCTTTCTGCTCCGGGCATGCTTGGCAAATTCGATCTTTACATCGGCCAATATGTGCCACGTTGCAGAATTTCCGATAAGTTTCTTTGCTTGTCGGAATCTTTTTAAGGCGTTCCCATCTGGTCGTCTGAGCTTGATAAAATGAAAAGCTTCAATAAAACGTTTCTTCGCTGGTTCTGGAGCAGCACTGAAAAAATACAACTCCAAGATATCTCCTTGAGCCAAATGTGGATTATTGGCCCATGTCTCATGAACCGCTTCTCTGATCCACTTTGATAATTTGGAGATTTCAGAGAATGCTGGTGTAACAGTATAAATCGAAGCCAGAGCTCCAAAATTATACCATTCTTGTACCTCGTTTGGATGGCTACTTGGTTCCATTCAAACCCTTTAATATTTTCCGTAGATATCAACAATTGTTTTGTCTGGGTTGATACCTCGTTTGGTAATCAGTTTCTCCCAAGTACGTTGGTAATCTTTCATAATAGAAGAAACTAAATCCTCATTAATTTGAACCCTAGAAGTGCATGTTTGTGGCCTGAGGTTCAACTCTCCCTCTTTTACCCCAGAGGTGCTGGGTTGACTTGAAGGTTCAGATTGTGATGACATATGACCTTCAACATTCGCTACAGCTTGTACATCATCAGGGAATGCATCATCTGCAGCACCTGTGACAGGGGTATGTGAATCTATTGCCTTAGGGTTAGATGAGCCCCGTTCCCTTAAACATCGATTTTTGCACCGTTGGAGATGCGGCCTAGAGGATAGGCCCCCTCAAAACTTCGAACAAGCATTATTGGGCCTGAAGGCAACCTTGTATATGACCGAAAACTAAGTCCCGATATGCCTGTTGTAGTCATCATGCGACCGCAGTATTGAGACAAAGATCACAAAATCTCGTTCCAGGATCTCCAGGTTTTCCCTGAGATGCCAAACTCGTTTGAGGGTATCGCTAGCAATGTGTCCATCAATATCGTGTTAAGATATCTGCAAGAACATTCTTATCAGATTTCACAAATGACAATATCATAATCTTAATATTGACATTCAGCTTGCCATCTTAAAAGTCTAGCCTTTTCTGGTTTTGATTCAATTTTATTTTTTTAGAAAAGACTTAAAACTAGTATAATCTATTTTTAAGATAAATTTCTTTGCGAGTAAAAGTAATGGCCATTTTTAAAAGCTTTTCGAACTGCAAAGAACTCCTTCTCGTTGATGTGCCATCTGATAACTTCGCTGCTGTCAAATAGACCGCTGCAATATCTGCATGACAGTTCTCCATCTGTTGTGGCCTTCATAAGTACTACAGGCCACCAATGATCACTGACATCTGTATATAATACCAGTTCATCTTCGTCGTTTGGAAGTGCAAGCTTTGGTAGTTGCCTGCAAACTTCTTTAAGCGGTTTGACAGCTTTTCTATGATCTTCATTCCATTCGAATTTAACATCTTTTTTAAGTAGTGGACTGAATACCTTCCTTTGGTTTGCTAGGTTATTGATGAACATCCCAGTAAAATTAACAACTCCCAGAAAACTTTGAAGTTGTTTTAAGTCCTTGAGGTCATCCGGATATCCTTGCACTTTCTCAACAATATGATTCTGCAAGATGATTCCATATTCGTCGATCTTAATTCCAAGGAACTCGATCTGTCTTGTGGCAATTACTGCCTTCCTTTTGGAGAGTACTAATCCTTCATTGTAACAAAAATTTGAAAAGATTTCCAAATGTTTAAGATGCTCTTTCATGTTTCTTGATGCAATGAGGAATCGTCAATATACACGAACATGAAGCTGAAGGAATCCTTGAAAAAATTGTCCATCTTCCTTTGATATATCTGGGGAGCATTTGACAATCCCATTGGCATGCGTTCCAGATATAGTGTCTTTGCGGTGTGGAGAATGCTATAAACCTTTTGCTAGGTTCCTCCATCTTAATCTGGTAGAATCCAGACTTAAAATCGAACTTAGAAAACACTTCGGCATTCTTGACGCTATTTACCAAATGTTCTCTCTTGGGATATAATATCTATCGAATTCCAAGATCTAGTTGATTCCTTTGTAATTGATCACCAATCATGGTTTTTCTCTTTTAATTTCTCCATGATTTCGGACGAGAAATCCCGAACTATTGTATGGAGAAACACCTGCTGATATTAACTTAAGGTCAAGTTGTTCCTTAAGTATCATCTGCATATCTTTCCGATCTTCCTGGTTCATAGGGATCGGCTTGTACCTCACGAACTCATACTCTCTTCCAATTTTCACCTTCAAAGATGACGCAAGCTCGTTTATATCCCACCATGCCAAAGGATCCTCATTGTAGTTCCTATGAATCTTTCTTTTTACTTCCTCTAGAGTAATATGCTCTTCGATGATAGCTTCAGGTTGCATCGTCTCCTCATGTAATGTCTTTTTCAATAACCGTATGCTATCTGGATTAACTTCTTTTTCATCTACATCCACATCTTCATTCTGTTCTCTGAATGACATAACATTTATACCATCAAAAGTCATTTTACGATTTTGACCAGTTTCTTGTTATCTAAGTTGAAGAATCACTTCGCCAAATTTTCTTTGATCCTTCATCTTTGGGTGTCGAAGTTTTCCTTCATCAACACGCTTGCTGGGAAAACTAATGGAGCATTTGATATGAAACGCCTACCTTAGTCGCTGGACAATAATCTTATGATCACAAATGGTTGTGAAAATAAGCTTTCTTGTCTCGTTCTCTTGTGTAAACCGTTTGAATGTCTGTAGGAAATTGTTTCCTAGCAGCAGATCAACTCCTGTATCATAAAAATAAATCGACGGAGTCTTGACTTTGTACCAGGGGTACCGCCTGCGCCTCCGATTATTATTTCCGCCACCTGAACTCCATTATTAAGAATAAGAATCCGCTTGGAAAAGTCTCTTCTAGCAATGACTGGTAATTCCTCACCAACTTCTTTAGGGAAGATGTCTCATTTGACAATGCATATCCCATCTCTTGAATCAATATAAGCTACAAAATATTATGCTCAATATTTCTCATATAATATCCCAACCGAGATGTATATTGAGAATGGACTGGGGGTCATCGGATTCTGTATCTTTTCCCATCCACCATGAATTCCATTCCATCATGCAATCTTTCCCAAGGTTTGTGTTCCTCAAGAAACTCAATCCCAAGAATAATCTTTTTTAGAAGTCGTCCTGCTGTCCCTTCAATTGTGAGATCAATTTCATAAATTTTAAAGTTTCCTTGATATCTACCAACGGTAGGTTGTTGTAAATAATATAGGACATCACATGGAAAGATCTTATCTTTTTTCGTAATGTCGAAGATTATTTCAACTTCTCGCCATCCTTCTGGGCATTTCAGAACTCCCTTTGTTTTGAAAATATACGGGGTTTCTGAATCCTGCTTGAGACTGCCTTTTATTTTTCCCCGGGATAGTTGTTGATTAATCTATCCTGTTGGAAAGACATTCTTCTTGGTTCGATCATAAGGCTCCTACTTCTATTCAAACAGGCTGGTCATGTATCCTCATGTCGATTTAGGAATATTGATAATATCCGGCAATACCGCTGTTGCTAAATCTTCGAAGATTCTAGGGACTTTGATGAATTCTTTTCTCAAGAATACTTCTGAATGATGTGTATTCGAGGGAGCATAAGACACCTTGTAGGTAATCGAGTAAGGCTTATTCCCTTCTTTCATCAAATCATTTCTTTTAAAATCTTGATGAAGAGTAAGTACCTTGTTGAAATCTAGATCTCCCAAATTGTATGCTATTCTGGGAAAGATGTTGAAGACCATTTTTTCAGCATACAAATTTCTTGCATCTGCTCTCAAACAAAAGTCTTTGAGGTTTGGGATTCTCTTGTCAAAGATTGCCATATTGAGTGGCGAATCAATTCCTTCATTGAAAGATGATTTGATGATGACTCTAATGGCTCCGATATGAAACCATGAGAGCGTATTAGCAACTTCTCTTTTGACCTTGTTTTTAATCTCCTTAATTTCACTATAGGGGATTAACTGCATCTCAATTTGGTTTCACGTGAATTCCACTGGGATATCAAATTCACTTGTTGTCACCTTGTGGATAATCTGATGCTTCTTGCTTCGAAGATCAGTCATATCCATGGCTTTTTCCATTGCTCCAATTGTGAATCCATCGTATATCTGAAGCTTTGGTTATTCTTTCATGATCCTCATAAGAGTTTTATGAGAAACAGTGGTATGAGAGAAAAAAGCCCGACGACTCCTCTCTGATCACGTGTTGAAAGAATTCTCCTTCAGTCTGACTCTGAACTGGATTCACCATATCTTCCTCATAGATGCTCTCATCTGAGGGGATATCCTCAAATTGATACATCTGTACCAAATCCTGGAAATAAATAACATCTTCAAATTTTTCGGTATGCTCGAACTGTTTTACTCCTCAGTTTCAGTTTTCTGGACAATCTGTAAAGATATGTTCTCTTGCTCCGCACGTCCAGCAGTTACAATCTTTAAAACTTTCATTCACACGAGTATGAATGCGTCTAAAAGTTCTCTTCATTGGTGCTCTGCTAGAACTTGCTTGATTAGAACCTATTGACGAAGTTTACTCTTTGTTTATCCTGATCTTTGCTGATCTGTAACTTTGGGCTTTTTTGCTTTGAATAGAACTTCCTAGGTCTCCATGAAGTCATACTTCTTCTCGAACTCTTCCTCCGGCGTAATGATGATTTCTGTGTTTTTTCATCTTCCGCCTTTGGGGGTAGTTTCCGATGATTGTAGGGATATCATTCAATGTACATCAAAGATGTGCTATTTTGTTAATTCCTCTTAGATTCTTGTAAATCTTTTGGATTTTAGCTTGGTAGAACCACTCCGCAAGCTTCATTTTAAGAAATGACATTCTCCTGGTCACCGTCTCTATTTCTTGCGTGTATACTCATGGAAAATCATTTTTCTCCATGGACTCGATATTTTGTCAAAGAACAGCTCGACTGCATCCTTTTGTGTCATCTTTGTCTTCCATCTATACTCTATGAAGAGTATGATATACTCGTCTACATAACAGATATCATGTAATTCCAGGCTATATAGAGCTTGTCTAATTTTTTTCGCATTCTCGTGCTCCATTCATTCGAAGTAGCCAACTCCAATGAAACAGATTTTAAAGAATTTAGCCATCTTATCCACAATTGCTTTCAGGGATTCTCCGGCTATAACTTCTTCCTTGGTACCTGGGTCTGAGAGTTCCCAGGCAATTTTAGCTGATCCTTCCAGACTCATATTAAGGAGTAATATGAATCTTTCTTCGCCTAGATCAAGCGTTCCTGCTGCGATTATCATTGCTGAAGCCCATTCATCAATAAAGACTTCTCGATTTTTAAAATAAGATATCCATGTTGAGCATAAGTACATATGGATGAATCGGATCTAGCTGAGATTTCCCGTAAGGCGTTTGATGTATGTGTGGCCTGCGGGAACGACTTCTCACTCCAACTGGGGGATCTAAGTTTGCTCCAGTGGGGTAAAATCATCTTGATGGGGCATGCTTTGATCTCCTTTGGGTGGTGTATTAAGTGAACCAAAACTCTTATGTGGTGGAAGTCGAGAAATTCTGCCAACTTGATTTGTTTTAGAGTGTACGAGATTTAATCATGCAAGATCACATAGATTTTCCAGGTTGATTCTTTCCATTACTTTGTTTGAAGTATTGGATCTCCTCGTAGGACTGCAATCATTTTTTCATTCTCCGTCAAAGGCCTTCGGACCACCTATGCTTTCACTTTTTGGTGTAAAAGAGCTCTGTACCATAGGATGGTGGTAACCATCCTCATTTCTTTCTTCCTGAAGAACTTGGCGTGACTACAACTCCTTCACTCGGGTTTGAACATCTCGAAGGTTTTCAAGAATTTTCTCATGATGTTTAATTATTATCTCCATCTGACTCTGAATCTGATGGATCTGTGCAGGGACATGGTATTGTAAGTATCCATAACGCTGCACGGTCTTCAGGATCTCTCTAAGATCCCGGGATACGTTAGAAGTATCCGGCTCGATTTCTTGAAAAGTTGGTTCTCCCATCCTATTTGTCCGTTCCGGATCCTGTTGGATTATTTGGATCTGTAGTCATGGAGTTATGTTCAGGATGGTCTTCTTCCTGAGCTTCTGATAACTTGAACTGAAGTTTGAGGTTCATCTTGTAGAGGTTCCTCGCTAACTTCTCTTGTTGTTGATATTGGTATATGCTAGCTGGACTAGCACCAAACTCTTATAAGATTTTTCATTTCTGGTTGAAGTGTTTAGCTTTGGCCAGATATTCTTGATTTAGTTCTTCCAATTTTTGGAAGTACCACATGTATAACTGACACTTCGAACAATAGCTCTGGTTCATATTCTCGTGTATTGTCTCATCCGTTTAGGATAATATTAATATTCAAAATATTATTATAATAATTCCAGAATAAACCCTTTTAAGCAAGTACCAGGGTTATTAGAAAAATGGAAAACTTTGGGTCAAAATTGAAAAGTAATTTGAACACTAGGGGATATCAAGCAAATAGTCCTTTTACAACTTGTAAGGGTAAGTTGGTAATGGTGTGGGGTAGGGAGTTAATTTTAAAATGAAAGTTATATTGGAGAGTTAGAACGTAGAATAGTGGATAAGTGGAGCAAAGTTAGAGAAAGTTTAGGTTTAGGGATTTTTCATGAGTTTACCCACAAATAAATTACCATCGGTATTTCTTTATACAACAAAAATAATAATTGATCTACGGTTCACTAGCAGTTAACCAGTATGACACACTATCTTCATCATTCAATATCCAAAAGCAGGTTTATAAACTACGTTTACAAATATTAAAGATTAATGAATTCCTTAATGTTATCATAATAATTAAAAAAAGTTATAAAAAAAACGATTGTAACAAAGCGCACAACGTGTGCATAGGATGACTAATATAATATAAGATATGTGGGTTATATAATTTTTATGCGAAACATACGAAATGGTTAATATATCCCAAGAAAATCAAATCTTCCAATATAATATACCCACTGTCTGTTGTTTTTGTTGTATGGAAATCCGTCTGCATTTAGGAAAAGAAATGATGAATTTTGTCAAGTCGAGACAAGTGTAATACAATTTGTCCTTAAGAGGAATTTGCCCCACTCTCGGTGCTTTCGAAATGCGGCAATCCTCTCCCAAGAATCAACGACTTCTTCTTATGATAGAAGCACACCCACAAGAACATCAACCACAAAGGTTGCAAACTCTCATTTTTAAGAGCAAGATATGAATGTGTATGAATATGCATTTTGATCTTGCTTTTCTCTCATAAATATATGTTTTTGATTTGAAAATTTGATGTTTAATTCAACCTATGGATGTTATGTATATACAAGGTTACAAGATGTCACCAAAAGACATCATTTGAAGGCACTAATCCATGAAAATCCGCATCTGCACGCCAAGAGGTGCATCCTTTCAGAAAAATTGTCGAAATGGCGCTGGGCCCCAGCGCCACCCTTTCTGCCTGGGAAAAATTTCCCAGGCAGTGGCGTCGTGGTGCCAGCTACACCCGACGTCGCGGCGCGAGCGACACTGCCCGAAATTTTTCCAGGCAGTGTTTTAGTGCCAAAAAAATTCTGTTTTCGCCCTCGTTTTTTGATTTTTTCCAGGCAGAAAGGGTGGCGCTGTCATTTCGCTTGTTTTATGAAAAGATGCACATCTTGACTTGCAAATGTGATTTTCATGGATTAATGCCTCTAAATGGTGTCTTTTGATGACATCTTGTGGCCTAGTATATATATAACATTCCTAGGTTGAATTAAATCAGATTTTCAAATCAAAAACACATATTTGTGAGAGAAAAGCAAGATCAACGTGCATATTCATACACATTCATATCTTATTCTTAAAATGAGAGTTTGCAACATTTGTCGTTGATGTTATTGTGATTTGGTGTACTACAATTACAAGAAGAAGTCGTTGTATCTTGGAAGAGGATTGCCACATTTCGAAAACACCAAGTAATGCAATCACGTATTTGAAGTAAATGGAGCCATGATACTATAATCTTACAAAAAGAGGTTTGTCTCCTAGTGGGATTATTAGATGAACTTGGAGTTCCATACATATCTTCGATATCATTAAAGTTCGGATTATCATAATCTATACTAGCTAGATTTTCATTATTTTTCAATTTTATATTATATTTAAGGAAGACATGTCATTAATAATCTATTTATTTTTATCTAGACCCCAAAGAAGTTTGTCTCCTCATAGGATTCTGTATATAAAACGTATATATATCTTATTGCACTTTCACGTCAAGAAGACGAGAATCGATAGAAAGTAAGAATGGCACATCTGCAACACCCGACCTTCATTGACATTTCCAACGATGATTATTCCATTGAAATATGTTGTTCCCAAGCATATGATTTTCTTGACGACAAATCAACGCCGTACACGAGATTTCCCCACACAGTCACCCTCAAATTTCGTGTTCAAACTATGTTGGTTTCATCCTCCGACCACACTGATCGGCAGACTTACCAGTCGACGAGGGAAGAGGTCTCGGTGCCATGTAATGTACTCTTTTCTCGTCAATGTGGAGATGCTGTTAAGAGGTCACTAGATATTGCGCACATCCCTTTTAATCTAAGCGACAAGAACTTCCATTGGTTTGGGATACATGTAACTTCGGACTGCGAAGGCCGCATTGATATCGATGGTAACAGCAAAAGACTGGAAAACCTACAAGAATTGGTGTCTGAAATTGTTCGATATATTGGAAAAATCCGTGACAAACACTGTCTGCCTTTGAAGAAAATGTGTGTCGAGTTAAACATCAACAAACTGGTAGTTCAACCAGCTACTGTGGTCGAATTATGGAATAACTGGCACGACAATATGTGGGATGAATATTACGAATTCGTGCACAGAAGGCCGATGCAATATTTGCGGAGGAGATCGGTGGCGAAGGTATTGGAGAAGCTGAGGCAGCGGGAAGGCGAGTTCGACCCCGAGGAGATCTGTTGTATTTGCATGGAAGGGTTATCGGAAAACATAAATTGCGGCGACGGCCGGATGGTGGCAACTCGGCTGGAGTGCTCCCATGTGTACCATGAATCTTGCATATCGGGGTGGTTTGTTGTTAAAACTTCTTGTCCTTACTGTCGAGCCGACGCCCCCGATGATGTGATTCTGCTTCGTTATGTTCCTCACACTGCATATATGGACATATGATTCCGAGTAGTGATGATATAGACCACATAAGTAGGATTTATTATTGCATAATTTTGTTTATTTTGATGTCAAGAAGATTAAAATTGTGTGTGGTTTATGATTTAGATTCCTCATGTTGTGTAAGATTTCTATGTTATTCCCAACACTTTCAATAGAAGTCTTACATGCTATTAAGAATACATAAGGTTCCAATCAGAGGCGGAGTCAGGATGCGAATTTATTTGGGGTTGGTCGAGTTAGACGTAGTACCAACTGATTAAATCGGTTTAAAGGGTGGACTAAACATAAATTTTTCAAAATTAACACTAAAATTTTTTTCCTAAGTACAAAAATGTGCCCCACCAACATAACAAGTGTCTCTGATTCCAACTCAAAATCAATTGAGTCTTGTCCAAGAATTTGTCAGAAATATTTTTGTTTTATGCAATTTTAACCAATATTGAGCATTGCTTAATAAAAATGGAAACGGATTGATTAAACAATATTTATGCCACATTATTTTCTCTAAATTATTTTTTATTTTTTTGAGCCGAGGGAATGGCGAGATAATTTTTTTGTGTTCAACAAGACCCTAATCCTCGTCAAACAAGAGGAGAATCGGATGACAAACCAACTGCCTTCTCTAAATTAATTTCAGGTGAATAAAAATTTAACGAATAAAAGAAGTTGGAATCCACTGGGTCATATCTTATAGTTTTAATGGGCTTGAACTTTGAGGAGTTTTTTTTAATAAATTTAATCGGTTTCACGTTAACATTCCTATACCCGTTCAATTTATAACCTAATTTTGAACTATCGCTACCTTTGTCTGGTGATATGTAAAATAAAGTTTAATGTATAATTCAGTTTTTATTTGAAGAAATTGAAGTGATAGAATTTCGAGGTGCAAGTAAAATGATCGTCGTGTCATGCCATTACGCCATTACGCCATTGCTTCCAAATTACATTGAAAAATAATAAGTCTCGGCAATACAACATTTTTAAAACCAATTTTTTATGTCATAAGAAACTGAAATTTTGTCTTTATAGGCCAAATCAACAACGAAATACATAAAATTAATCGGTTTTACAACAGGGGAGTTAATTTACTAACATAGATCTAAACTAAAGTGAAGTAGCAGCAATATCCTTCTTTCATTTTCTGCCACGATCGATATCTACCAGCCCCAGAATGCACCAAATTCTTCTCGTTCTTATCTGGAAGAGGGTGAGTTGGTAGTGATATGGGAGTCATCTAGACATGACCACGATTTAGAACCGACGGTTCGACGGTTTAGAAGAGCTCGACACTTAACCTTAACCTTCATATACGGTTACGGTTACGGTTAAGGTTACAGTTACAGTTAACCACCGATTACGGTTACGGTTCAACCCTTATATTTTTTAAATTAAAAATTAAAATTAAAATTTTAGTAAAAAAATTAAAAATTACTATAAAAAAAATCATAAAAAGAACAAAGGAAATGTAAGGGGGAGGGGAGGGCTTGCACTTTTTAAGTTGCCTACATATCTTCTTAGGGTGTAGAGGAATCAAAGTCAACGTAGTTCTCTTACATTCTAACCCTTCTTACCTTTGAAAGTGGCGTAACTTAATCACTTCCGTTACCTGCCCCTGTAATAGTAGTTCCTTCGATATCAAATTCATCTTGGTCCGAACTTGATTTTGTTTCTTGTTTTCGCTTTACCTTCTTACGAATGTTATATCCAAATTACAGCCCGATCCAACGATTTGTCTTGTCAAAAACGCAATTCGAGTCGAAAGGAGTTACTAGGATTTTAAAATCCAAAATAGAATCCGTATATAGTTGGCATTTTCTTTTTTAAAAATTAAACAATAAATTTTTTTTTACCTTTGCTATCTAATGATTATAATTAAAACAAGAATAGACTATTACATTTAAAACAGTATATCCAACTGAATTTAAAACTTCTAATTATTTATGCAAATATATATATATATATATATATATATATATATATATGATTAATCAAAATATTTGTTCTCTTTCTCCAAGCTTGTAATTTCTTAAGAATCTAGGTTTATTGTAATTCTACCTATGTGTCGACCTTAGATCTTTCCTAAAGGATATGAATGGACGACCCCCTCATAATAATCATAATCCTCGATACACATTTTCCCGCAACAATGACGACGAAACATGGGAACCAGAATCCTCCACCACCATCACCTTCGAGAATAGGCTTAAGCCGCGAAGACTTATTAACAATTGTCACCATCGTGGCCACAACACTTCAGGTATGGGTTAACCCAGCCACCAACCAGCCCAACAACCTTAGGGGATTAAGTATCATTAGGAGTCTCTTCACAAGAATCGGGTCTCAACATTCTACGGTAACCCAGATCCAGAAGCAGGCCAGAATTGGCTGAAGAAGACAGAAAACCACCATAGACTACTTGAAATACCTCAAGATATTAAGGTTGAAGCCACAACATCATTCCTCGTTGACCAAGCGAGTACGTGGTGGGAAAGTGTCACCCTCAAACATGACCAATCATCGGGCAAAGATTCTTATGTACATTCCTGAAACAATAATTTCTATCAGCCGTACAACTCCAGAAGTTGAGTGAGTTTGACAACCTGAAAAAAAAAACTCCTGGAATGCATTATTCTTCAAAGTTCCATGTCCTGGGAATTTACGTTCCAACTATCATGACAGACGAGAGCCAGGGGTTGAATAGTCGTATCCAATCCGCTTTAGTTGTCTATGAGAGCACCAACTTCGCACACTTGATATGACTGAATCTGATATACAGTGTCGTGAAGAAGTGTTCAAGCAAAAGCGACCTCCACCTAACTGATCCTCCAACAATGGCCAGAAATTCAAACGGGTGTTCATACTCATCTACTTTATTTACGATTGCGATTACTAAATCCACTTTGTGCTAGGCTTATGTCGTAATGCCTATATCATCTTTATCGAGATTACAAATTCACATTGATATTGCAGATTTAATGTGACAATTACAATCTCAATTTCATAAAAGACAAGCTTGAAAATGTTACAATTGCACTTACAATGTCATTTTGTTTTTTTGTTTTTTTTTGTAGCTTGCGTATTAATCAGTGGATGCCTATGATTGGCATGTCTGTGTTGTTATCTTTTGTTTTGTGTTGTAGTGTCTCATGGTGTTTGCTTTGCTTTGTATTGTACTTCTGGTTAATATAATATATGAAATGTTCATGTTCAAAAATAATAATAATAATTAATTTCAGAAATAAAATGATTTGAAATTGTTGAACAATGTAATTGCAAAGTTATTGATATGGCAGTGATGTTCAATTTTAAAATTGTTTATAATTGCAGGGTTAAAGAAAATCTTAGTGCATTGTGTTAATATTGGCTATTTGTCCGGCAAAGATACATTATTCTTAAAGTTAATATGATACGCACAGATTTTAAACATGAAATGTAAGCAAACAATTATGATTTTCAATGTTTTCACTCAAACATGAGAAGTTAAGAATTTGGTGATCAATAATATATCGGTCACTAATTGTTGGGATTTCGACAGGGACGAGACATCACAAAATCTCTGGTTATTTTTTAAAGAAATACAGATCAATAAAGTCCAAGATTTCTTGGAAGGGAGCAAAATTACAAGAACACTTCAATTCCTCAGATTCAAGATCGGATTATTTGAATTTCGCGACCAATCGCAAGGCAAAGTACCAATATCCCAAACAATTATGATAAAATCACTAATATTACCTGTCAAAAATATATCAAGATATCTCAAATGACAGTTTAATGCACTCGTTCTACCATGTATGAATTTGACCTTAATCATTCAACTTATGAAAGGATATTGCATAAACTATGCGACTTGTTAATATCATACACCACTGTAAAGTGCCTTCTGTTAAACATGTTGAGGATGAGGAACAAGTGAGAGTAAACTCACAGGGCAGTCGTAGCAACTTGGTTTCAAAATCATGGCCTCAAAGGAGAAGTCCTTCGTTTTTAGCATAATAATATACAGCTATAGCAAGTAGAATGATGAACAGGATTATCCACAAGTTCATTCCTGTAAAAATTGTAACATGATGAGCAAGAAGGAAAAAAAGCAGTTAACAGCCACAAAAAACATAAAAACTAATTTCAAACTGTTCTAAAGCTATTCTCCCACTTCTGTTTCTAGCTCTCAAAAGATAGTTCATCAGCTCTAACATATTGTTTTCGCTAAATCGAGCACTACGAGAAGATAACTCAGAACTTCGCTTCTAATGCACACAAATTTTCACCAGAACGGAGCTTATGATAAACTAAACTTCTTAATATTTTTACGTCCTTGATTTCTTGCGGAGGCACATAAAGAATAAACAACCTTTAGTTCATTGAATCAGTTATTAATTACTTGTAAACTGATAGCGTATTTTCATGTATGTATATCAACTATACAAAAAACTACCCCACGAAGCAATGGAGGTTGTACATTTGCACCTATAGGATGTTGATTTGCTGGATAAATTGCATCCTAAAAGCAAGTAAAACTAGAGTACCGCATCATAACATAAATTGACCTTTGTCACCCTTCCAATACTTTCTGCTGTCATATTAAAGTTAACATGGCAAACCACATTAGTAAGACCGACAGCCCACACTGGTATTATGAGGAGTGTTCAATAGCAACCAATAACAAAACTAAGGCAGTTAAATGCCACAAATAAAAGCATGACACATGAAATGAGATCATACCTGCTTTCTTTATTTCCTTGATTAATGTCACCCTTGCACTTGAATCTAGAGATGCAGATATCAATGCCCTGTCGAAAGAAAAACTTGAGTATCTGCTAAAGAAGTTCAATTGCTGAAACTGTTCGAATGGTATAATGGAGATACACAAGAGCTCCCAACCTTGAATCTTGTGAGAATGCCAATGCAGTTACAAGGCCAACATGTGCTTTCCTGACAGTAGTCTGCACTTGCATACTGGCAGAATTTAAAATCAAAATATCCCCTTGTATTGTTCCTCTGCAGTTAGCAATTCATAAAGAAATAATTAAAGGATCCCTAAAAATGCAATTTATATTAATTTAGATACAACAGAAGGTATTTTCGATCATTTAATAAAGAACATAGCCGCCTACATGGTCCAACAAACTCTAGTAGTTCAAGACCTCTAACTATTTGCAGAGCTCAACGGCAGTTTGCAATACTTAGATGATTGCATACAGTCAGAAGAAAATAAAGGACAGGCTTTTAAAAAGATTAGCAAATAGTGCTTACATTGCAAGGAGCTTTCCATCAGGTGACACGTTAAAAGCGGAAACCGGATCCCGAACAACATGCCTCGATTTCATCCTTCTCCATGAAGTAGTGTTCCACTTCACAATACTGCTACCTTTATCTATGAATAGATAAAAACAATGTCTTACATGCTACTCACATATCCTTTAAATAAGAAAATATATTGGTAGAAGATTCTCACCCCGCATTGCTGCGACATATAGAACCTGATCTGCATCAGTACCTCGTGAGAACCGACAAAAGCCAAAAACCTCATCCTGGATTAGGTGAGAGATTATTGAGGATCGTGAATTGAGCAAGGGAGACAGCATAAAAGGTAAACAATCACGAGTAAATGCACAGATGTCCATCTCCAGCACAGTATACTCTAACATGGGTAAAGCAGAAATCGAAGGAACAGAGAAAGTAAGCAAATACTAATGATCTGTTCTATGATATCTTCAAAAATATTTTGCTCACAAACGCATCCACCCCACAAAAAGAATTAGCATTTTGAAAGTCGGTTATAAATAAAACAAATATTGTTTAACTTCAGAACTTCATAAAAGTAGTATTACATTTTCCTTTGGAAGAGAAGCTATGGATGTTGACGATGCGACATTCCAGATCCTTCCAGGGCCGCTTCCCAATGAGACAAGAAACTTCCCATCGGGGCTGCATGATTCAATCAAGGACATTACATAAGAGCTCGTGTTATGATACCATTTCCTTCCAATAATTCAAAATGCAATGTCCAACTCAAACAATAAAGCAAGTACATAGAACCTGAAATCTAAATCTTTCACAGAAGAATGGCCACTAGACTCATCAAAAGAAGTTTCCATGCTTGGCCATTCATAAATCCTTAACTTTCCATCCTGTACAGCACCAATATAAGTTAACTGTCAATCACAAAAGACACAAAAATAACACTTTTTTCTTGCATAAATAGGAAACTGTAATGCCAATGTATTTATTTTTGACACATATGCATAAAAATATTTGAAATTCAATAAGATTTTACTTAACACCACCTATAAAGTAAAAAGAAACCAGTATGTCTCATGTTATAAGAAGAGAATCCACCACGGCTAATCATAATTCTTAAGAAAAACATGAAATAAGTAAAGCCAAGACCTGGTAAAAATGTCACCCCCTGAATCACGAATTGGTATAACAAATCAACACAAATATGAGTATACAATGAATGTAGCAATGTAAAACTTAATAATTTAGATGATGACAGAGGAAAGAGGGGAGAACTAAACTGCCAAACCAATTAGCACACATTTCCTCAGATTTTGGAAAATAGAGTTTTAATCAATACTTTGAACTATCTTGTTATTGATTTCTTTCCATGAAAAAGAAACGTCCTTTCATACTCGAACGATTGCTGATATGTATCAACAAAGCTCCTTATACGTTTCTCAAGCCAAAAGGGGTTATTCATAATTGCCTTGCAGTGTATAGATGGTCTCCAACATTATGCTGTTTTGAAAGATTGGTATAAAAAATATCTAAGTTCTATACCTCACCACCAACAGCAAGTAAATTTCCCTCATGGTTAAAGGTCATTGCCAATTGTTGTCCAACATCTTCTAATTGCTGAAGAACTTTCTCAGATGACTTTAGACTCAAATTAGGCTTGTCCCCGCTTGTGCTCGCTTCCCATTCAAACCATCTACACGATAGACCAAATGATTATCTAAATATAACACATACTTCAGCAACAAACATGTGCCAAAAATTGAATACAAAGGGCTTTTCAGAATATCGTTACATATACTTATTTCATCAGTGTGGCTGCCTAGCAACACTGGAAATTTTATAAAACATTTTTTAAATTTGAGTTTCAGCTCAACTCGTAATATTGACTCCATAATCTTATATACAGTCAGGAGACCATAGTGCATATTCAGAAGATACAATAACTTTGTCGATGATAGTATAGCGTATCATTAACTTCTAGTTGGTTCCTCGAGAAGGAAATTATATACTACTCTAAAAACTATAGTAATTTATGATAATGAAAAGTTTTCCAATAAATATTCTGTGAAATGCAATTCCACATATGTTCAAGTAACATAAATATCAATGGTAGAGCCATGCAGACTAGTACGACTATATGGCTATGGTTGATCATAAAGTTCTATCATATTCACCACACTCGCACGAGTGGGGTCAAAGTTAATGGATTTTTTAGACAGAATTAATCCAGATCTAGTAAAGAAAAAACTAGAAGACACTGAATGAATGTCTGTTCACGAATATTATACGGCACCATGTACCTGCAACTTTTAGGCAAAGAACAAATAACACCTTCACCTCCAGGATGAACAGCAATTCTGTATGGCAAATCACTGCCAGTTCCAAATTTTGCCACCTGGTATGTATACAAGTCATACATTTATAATTAACCACAGAAGAAAAGAAAAGAAAAGATAAAAACAGATAACAAGCAAATATATAGTTAAACCTAAAAGAAGATAAATGAGAGATAA
Organism: Haberlea rhodopensis; assembly: GCA_907163345.1. NCBI lineage: Eukaryota > Viridiplantae > Streptophyta > Magnoliopsida > Lamiales > Gesneriaceae > Haberlea > Haberlea rhodopensis. Next base: position 28,217 of record CAJQUN010000636.1, on the reverse strand, counting down.
CAGCAGATACTAATCAAAAGATCAAAATATCAGTTTCCAATGTCCTCAGTAGCACTATATCATAAGATGGTTTTAGAGACAAAAAGGAGTGTAGGCTGCATAGCATTATTCTGAATCACAGAATCGTGTGCCTACCTACCCCCCAAAATCAGCGATAGCTATAAATACTTCTAATTTTGCTATCTTATCACCAATAAAAATCTTGAAGGTCAAAATTAATTAACATTCTCATAAATCCGTATGAACACCCCCAAAACAATATATATATATATATATATATATATATATATATGTGGGCTTTTGAGGTCTCCAACCTGCGATCTCTCCCTATTGTGGGAGTTTCTAATGCCAATTGAGCTAGAAGCTCTTGGCACACCCCAAAAAAACAAAAAACAACAACAATAATAATAATACTCCGTGGTTTCATTTACTTCGATCAGATCAAAAGATTGCAATTGATCCAAATACTCCAACTCCACCGATTCACTGGCAGGTTAAAAGCCATAATTTAAGAATGGATCATAAATTTGAACTTCGAATCAGCTCATACAAACTCATTCAACGAAATATGCATCTACAACACAAGATTCAGAAAAACATAATCATATTTGTAGCTTTATTGATTGATAGGCTTACCGGCTGATCAGAGAGAGAATTGGAATCGAGGTCGAAGGCGGACAGAAGGAGAGCGTTAGGAATGCCGCTGCGTCCTTCACCGCCGCCTCCGGCAAGGACGACGTGGCCATTCACCACGGATGAAGCGGTCGATTCCGAGTCCCAGGCAGCCGGTGGAACCCACGCGGCTCCGTAGAGTGGGACGCCGTACTTCTGGCAACTCGATTCGTCGTCGTTATTGTTGCTGTTTCCCATTGTGCGAGTTTGGAGAGGACTGCTGTGCTGAAGCGTTGGAAAATTATAAATGAAAACAAATATGGCAATAAATATTATTTTATTATTATTATTATTTATTAATATATGGCAAATGTTATTTGATCATGATTAAAAAAAATGTTGTTTGAACACTTTTTTACAAACAAAATAAATATTAACTATTATTAAGTGAAGCATATGTAATATTTTGGCTTACAATAATATCATTCTTATATATACATAAAAACAATATTATTTGTATATTATTTATATTAAATACACTATTTTATAATATATTTTTATAAATAAAATGGAGTAAAAGGGCTACAATTGGAGTGCATGTATCGTTTTCTTGAAGTGGACATGTCATACCTAATGATGGGAGAAATAATTACGTCTCTTGAGAAAATTATATACATATGGTGTTTGGATTATTGTATAGTTTAAATTTTTTAGTTGTAATCATCAATAATATTTTTTGGTAACGACTCTCCTACAATTGATATCAGATATAAGGTCTCGTGTGAGTGTTCTATCCTAAGCACATTTGTAATGTTCATACTGTGATCATTTAATGTAAACAATAGAAGAAACTATAAAGTTTTTCAACATGTGACCTTAAAAAATTTGTTATAACCTCTTCGCACGAAGTATATATCACATGCTATACATATATTGATATACTCAATATAAAATAATGAAAAAATATAATACCAGTACACATTCATTTACAAAATTCATCAAATAAGAAATCAAGTATAAAATCAAATCTATCAGTTTAAGATAATAATCACAATACATCGACACAAAGCGTACCACATACCCGGTGGATTAAAATAGTTTTAAATAAAACTTTGTAACATAATATTGTGACGTACAATTCAGCAAATAAGATCTATGGTCGCTCTAAAGAAGCTCTGATACTCATAAGCTTCATCTCGAACATCTGAAGGCTACACACATGGAAAACCTGTCATGCCCACACACAAATATGTAAGTAATCCAACAAGCATGAAACGCAGCGGAATAATAAAATTTTGGATTACTAAACCGCTGATCTATACATAGGGATTTATATCGGATAAAGGATTTACAAAAGTCTCACCCTTGTAGCGTGTTTGAGCAGATTCCACGAAGCAGCACCACGTCCAACGAGTCCTTCGAGCCACTAGCAAAACTTAGCGTGTTTTGCCTCTACGGTATCCACACGATCAAATCGGGCAAGGGACGTTCAAGAACAAGTTGCTAGACTTGTTCTTAAACAAACAAAACCCTCACGGTTACTATAACCGAACAAGCACGGCCGTGAAGATCAAGGCGGCGGCGGCGATGATCTTCGAACAAGTGGCGGCCGAGAGCTCCTTGAGGTTTTAGGTTTTATGATATTAAGTGTTAATGTTATTAATCACCATGTAATCAAATTATATATGATTTAATTAAGGGAAATTTAGGTTTAGGTGCACTTACCAAACAAGTTTTTCATATAAATCTCCATTTTAAAAAAGTGTGCAAATAAATGCATGGTGGAAAAATATCTTCTCATTTAAGTCCACTTTTCAAATTTATGATTTTAAAAGGTTTATTTTCATACCAAAAATACCCTTTTAGGAGTAAACCCTAAAATCTAATGGAACAGTGTGAAATTTTAATTGGTTGCGCATTGGCTGCGCATTGAGTTCATGTTCGATCGTTTCTCCAAGTAAAAACATCGATTATAATTTCAATCGAATCGTTTTAGCGAGGCATTTACGATTTCTGTCTGGTTTTCGTTCCTGGTAATCGATTTAGGGAAGTCACAGAAGGTATTTTATACTTTTGTGAATTTTTTTGCTTTCGTATATGTTACGATGGATCGTGGATTTATGATTCTATTGAAATGTAGAGATGAAACGCAAGTTTTGAATGTGAATCCCACATTTTCATACAGTGAGTTAAAATCTATTGCAATTGGTAAATGGTTTGATTACAACTCTGATGCAATGACTTTAAAATATTCTGTACCTGGACATCCTAAATGTTGTTTGAGTAATGATGATGATATGAGAAATATGTTTATTCTGTGTAAGATTATAGATGTTCAATTGGTGACAATTGATGTTTATGATGAAAAAAATGCATATCATGGAGTTTCTTCGGGAAGTATGAATTGGCAGACTGTCGATGGTGGTGGCACTGTGCCGATTCAATGTGGTGGTGCATGCGAGACAGATGTGCTCGGAGATACTAGGCAAAATAGTGATGTAAGTGAATTACGTGCACAGGGATGTAACTCATCTGCAGGATATGATTCTGACCTTCAAATGTGTAATTCTAAAGGCAAAGAGAAGTTGTTGTTGTGTTCTAGTTGGGCATCGAATATTAGTAGGGTTGGACAACAGTTTAGTGGTGGTGTAGAAGAGTTTCGCTGTGAATTAAGTAAATATTCGGTTGAGGTTGGGTTTGATTTCAACTATGTAAAAAACAATAAAGATAGGGTAATTGCAGAGTGTGCTACAAAACATGATGTGGGCTGTGGTTGGTTTGTGAATGCTAGTGTATCAAGAATAGATAGGTCTTTCTACATAAGAAAATTGCAAAACATGCACACATGTGGGCTTAGAGTGATGAAGAACAAATCAAAAAGGATGAGTTCAGTTCTGATATCTGAAATTATTGCGGAACGAGTGTTTTCAAATCCAACCTTCTCTGCAATCGATGTATGTGAGTTAATGAAGAGAGATTACGGCTTGGATATAACGTACAATAAAGCATGGAGAAGTGTTGAGAAAGCTAGATCTATTGCTTTTGGAAATTATGATGAGTCGTTCCAAGAACTGAATTCATACGTTCACTCGGTGAGAACGATATGTTGGAAGTTTTGTAAAGCTTGAAGTTGATGACAACAACCGATTTTCCCGTTTGTTTGTTTCGTTCCGTGCTAGTATTGACGGTTTTAAATATTGTCGTCAAATGTTATTCCTTGATGGAACGTTTCTGAAATCCAGATTCAAGGGCACCCTTCTGTCTGCTACGGCTAAGGATGGGAATCAAGGTAAATTGACTGTTTTAAATTGCACCAGTTGTGGTTTACATGCACCAGTTATTATTTACATGCACCAGTTGTGATTTACATGCACCAGTTATAATAACATGCACCAGTTATGATTTACATGCACCAGTTATAATTACATGCACCAGTTATGATTTACATGCACCAGTTATGATTTGCATGCACCAGTTATGATTTACATGCACCAGTTATAATTACATGCACCAGTTATGATTTACATGCACCACTTATGATTTGCATGCACCAGTTATGATTTACATGCACCAGTTATGATTTGCATGCACCAGTTATGATTTACATGCACCAGTAATGATTTACATGCACCAGTTAAGATTTACATCACCATTTATCATTTACATGCATCAGTTATGATTTACATGCACCCGTTATGATTTACATGCACCAGTTATCATTTACATGCACCAGTTATGATTTTGCACCAGTTATCACTTACATGCACCAGTTATCATTTACATGCACCAGATATCATTTACATGCACAGTTATGATTTACATGCACAGGTATATAATTTACATGCACCAGTTATAATTTAGATGCACCAATTACGGTTACAAAATTACATGCACCAGTTATAATTACATGCACCAGTTATGATTTACATGCACCAGTTATGATTTACATGCACCAGTTATGATTTATATGCACCAATTACCGTTACAAAATTACATGCACCAGTTATGATTTAGATGTACCATTTATGATTTACATGCACCAGTTATGATTTACATGCACCAGTAATGATTTACATGCACAGGTATATAATTTACATGCACCAGTTATAATTTAGATGCACTAATTATAGTTACATAATTACATGCACCAGTTATCATTTCCATGCACCAGTTATGATTTACATGCACCAGTGATAATTACATGCACCAGTTATAATTACATGCACCAGTTATAATTTACATGCACCAGTCATATAATTTACATGCATCAGTTATAAATTAAACGCACCAGGTATGATTACATGCACCAGTTATAATTTACATGCACCAGTTAACAGTTACATGCACCAACTATCTGTAAATAAATTAGATGCACCAGTTATTATTTACATGCATCAGTTAAAATGCATCAGTTATAATTTACATGCACCCGTTATAATTTACATGCACCAGCTATGATTATGATGCATCATTTATAATTACATGCATCAGATACCAATGTCATGTACCAGTTATAACTTATGGTTTTATCTCGTAGGTTTGTTCCCGTTGGCTTTTGCTATAGTTGACTCTGAGAACTATGATAATTGGCGTTGGTTTTTATCTTGTTTGACTAATATTTTAGATAACGGGGAAGATGTTGTATATATATCTGATCGTAATGTCGGTTTGATGGAGGCGCTGCCAGTTGTTTTTGGAGCTTCTCTGAAACACTTTTTTTGTTTATACCATTTAAAGTGCAACTTGCGTGACAGATATTCTGGCAAACACTTTTCAAACAATTTTCGTGAGAGGTTATGTTTCCTGCTGGACGAATGTGCATATTCCCCGACGGTGGCAATTTTTAATGAGAAACTCACTATTTTAAAACGAGAAGGCGGACAAAATATGGAATATTTTTTGCAGGGACTTTCATTGGATAAGTGGACAAATGCATATTCTACTGGGATGAGATATGGAGAGATGTACTCAAATGCAGCGGAGTCCTTCAATTCATGGATCTTAGATGCAAGGGGTCTTCCTATTACCCATATGGTTGACTGTATTAGAGTTAAGTTGATGTGTTTGTTTTCTGATAGAAGATTACTGGCATGCAAATGGAGTGGGGTGTTGTGTGCTCGGATGGGAAAGAAATTGACATCTTATGTAAATGAAGGTCGTGCTTGGAATGTGAAGATGTCTTCGCATTGCTACTTTGAAGTGTTTTCCCGCCCTGCAGTTACTGTTCGCCTTGACAATCAAACATGTTCATGCTACAAGTGGCAGTTGGATGGATTCCCATGTCCTCATGCTATTGCTGTATTCATGAGGAATAAAGTGCAAATAGATGAAGTAGTTGACAAATATTTCCGTGTTAGTACGTACAGGCTATGCTATGAAGGAGTCATTTTACCCGTTCCAAGACATACCAAAGGTAATGTTCCTTTGATGGGTATGGAAACAAATATTTTACCACCGCAAACAAAAAGGCAACCAGGTCGTCCAAAGAAGAGAAGAATTCGATCTAAAGGGGAAAACATTAGACAGTTCCGTTGTAGTCGTTGTAACAAACATGGGCACAATAAAAAAACTTGTAAAGAGCCTATTTGCTGATTTTCGAAAAAAAAGAAAAAAATTACGCAAATGTAATTTTTAACAAATGATTGTGTATCAGTTATAAATGTAAATTTTTTAGTGCAGCGATTAATTTTCATGTACCAGTTATAATACACACGCACCAGGCGTATTATAAATACAATATGATTTACATGCAAAAGTTATAATTTAAGGCAATAGTTATAATTTACATTCACCAGTTATGATTTACATGCACCAGTTATGATTTACATGCACCAGCTATCATTTACATGCACCAGTTATGATTTACATGCACCAGCTATGATTTACATGCACCAGTTATGATTTACATGCACCAGCTATGATTTACATGCAACAGTTATGATTCATGCACCAGTTATGATTTACATGCACCAGTTATAATTTACATGCACCAGTTATGATTTACATGCACCAGTTATGATTTACATGCACCAGTTATTATTTACATGCACAGTTATAAATACATGCAAAAGTTATTATTTACATGCACCAGTTTTCATTTACATGCACCAGTTATAATTTACATGCACCATTTATAATTTAAATGCACCAGTTATGTTTTACATGTACCAGTTATATTTTAATGCACAAGTTATAACTACATGCACCAATTATAATTTACATGCACCTGTTATGATTTTTAGGCAACATCATATTTTCATGCACCAGTTATAACTAACATGCACAAGTTATGATTTACATGCACCAGTTATCATTTTCATGCATGAGTTATAAGTTACATGCACCAGTTATAATTTACTTGCACCATTTATGATTTACATGCACCATTTATGATTTACATTCACCAGTTGTAATTACATGAAACAATTAAAATTAGATGCACCAGTTATCATTTATATGCACCAGTTATTATTTACATGCACCAGTTATATTTTACATGCAGCAGTTATCATTTTCATGCACCAGTTATCATTTACATCCAGCAGTTATGATTTACATGCACCAGTTGTAATTACATGCAATAATTAAAATTAGATGCACCATTTATCATTTATATGCACCAGTTATTATTTACATGCACCAGTTATAACTAACATGCACCAGTTATGATTTACATGCACCAGTTATATTTTAATGCACCAGTTATCATTTACATGCACCATTTATAATTTACATGAACCAGTTATTATGTACATGCACTAGTTATCATTTACATGCACCAGTTATAAATTACATGCACCAGTTATTATGTACATGCACCAGTTATAACTACATGCAAAAGTTATGATTTACATGCACCAGTTATAACTACATGCACCAGTTAAACTTTGATGCATTAGTTATGATTTACATGCACCAATAATATTTACATGCACCAGTTACAATTTACATGCACCAGTTACAATTTACATGCACCAGTTATGATTTACACGGACCAGTCGAAATTTACAAGCACCAGTAATAATTTACATGCACCATTGAAAATTAGATGCACCAGTTTTATTTTACACAGGCTAAAGATTCTGTTTATCATTTTTGTAACAAATTTGAATCATGAATAATCATCTTCGCCATCTTTACCCTGTAATCTGTATTGTAGTCCACATTACAATGCTTTGGCACCGGCTGTCCTCTCATAATCTTTTCCATGTTCATGCAAACGAAGACACCACAGTCGACGGACCCAGATTTCTGTTGTGCAGCTTCTATATATGACTCAATTTGAAATATTTTTTCACTAGGAGTATATTGTATACCCTTTGATATAGGGTCATCCTCAATCACTCTATGCATAGCTTCTTCGACATATTCTTTCTGTAAATTGGGTACGAGTTCAAATTCTTTTGTCAGCATACTTATAATAATTTAGAAAATAACTCTTAAAATGTAACGTAAATTACCAGTATTTTGGCCTTCTCGAAGTAGTAATCAGTTTCATCTTCCCTGCGTGGCCTTATTGAGTTGTAGTGTGTCCACTTCGATTCTTGCAAGTCAAATACGAGCAATGTCCAATGGTAGCCAGCAGTCACCGATGGATCCTCACGGCCACATGTGTTTATAGGAAAAATAAGGAATCTATATTCCATGGCTTGAGCAATCTTTCCATTTATTTGGTGTTTTGCTGCCTCTTCGCAATATAGCTCTCGTGATCTCCTTGCAACGTAATGCTGTCAAGCAGCACAAAGAAATTTAATAAACATGATTTTTAAAAGAAATTAAAATTAATAACTTGTGTTTTATTACCCAAGACAAGCAATCAAAAACGTAGTAAGTCTTCCTTTGCCCTAATTTCTCAAGCTGCCTATCAATAAGGATGCTCCAGCAGTCAACAATCTGAAAGGTGTGATCAGACATTTTGCAATGAGTTAATTGAATATCAAGAAAATAGACAAGTGAACAACTCTTTTGATAAACCGTTTACATCGTTAGGAATTGAAAGTCCGTTAAGTATGGCTCCAATATATTTAACAGGTATTTGTTTTGCTGCCATATTGTCTTTCCAAATCACTCCCCTGCACACAATGATAAATTGCAACATTTATTGGTTTCATCTAGTTGAATTAATTTACTTTTTAAAAAAATAAAACAAGTCATACCATTGTCCATGATCCTTGTTGAATTTCAGTAACCAATCTTTTTCTTCTTTGGTCAACCGTTTGAAGATGACATTTCGTGGTTTGAACTTGAAAGGCTCGTCATCCTTATTGTCTTTAACGCGTGTTGCAACCTCAAAATTATCACCGTCTTGCAATGCTATTATATCTTTACTGGATTTTTTGGGTTGATCTTTTTCTTTTGCAGTGGAGCTTTTTTTTTGTTGACCTCCTAGCCCTTTTCAAAGAGGGGTACGTATGGTCACGATCTTTATGGGCCATTCGGTCAAATCTGTTCTTAATTCTTTTCACCATTGATGTCTGTGCCTCGTTTAATTTCACGAGTTCTGCATTTTCTTCGCTCAACATCATTGCAGCTGTTTTTGTGCTGCTCAAGTCGTTGTCTACTGCTTCCTTATCCTTTTTTAAACTTTCGATTCGAGCATGTAGCTGTGCAACGATGTTGTCGAGCTCCTCCTTTTGTTTCAGAACTTCGTTATTTCTGGCATGCAATTCTTTCAGCTCTTCTTCTTTTAGCATGATCATTGTTCTTGCTTCTTCCAGCTGTGTTCTTAATTCTGCATTGTCGAGCCACTGGACATCGTGCTCAGAAACAAATGAGTCAAATTTCACCTGCAACTCTTTTAACTCAGTTTCCCTTCTCATAAGTTCCTGCTTTGTTTCTTGGAGTTGGGTGGCCAATTCCGCGGATTGAATAAAATCTGGATTTTGAGTTGAATCCATTGGTTCTTCACTTGCCATATTCACATCTTCATGAAATTCATCTTCTTCTCCATCAGTAGCAATCAAAAATTCCTCACCACAGCTTTTGTCAGCAACATTAAAGAGTTGCGTCTCCATCTCGTTATGAACAAACACTTCAACAAACATATCCTCATTGGACATGTCAACATCATCATATAAATTTTCGCCACGTGAATGTTCAGAAAGATCAAGCAGTACCTCAGCAATTGTTGCATCAGGGAAATATGCAACTTCTTCTTCTTCATATTCTCTCAAGTCAAATTCGGGTTCTTCATTAAGACTTACAGCTCGATGTTCTTGTCGTTCTGCCACAGATGGTTCTTTATTTTCAATATCTTGTTGCAGAAGTTCAGCTTCCTCAGTTGTCAGTTGTAAAAAGCTTTCCAATATCTGGTGCACCAGTTATATTTCAAGCACCAATTATAAATTTCATGCAAAAGCTATATATCATGCAACAGTTATATTTCATGCACCAGTTATGATTATGATGCACCAGTTATAATTGTATGCACCAGTTATGATTTACATGCACCAGTTATGATTTTGAACCAGTTATGATTTACATGCACCAGTTATAATTTACATGCACCAGTTATGATTTACATGCACCAGTTATGATTTACATGCACCAGTTATGATTTAAATGCACCAATTATGAATTACATGCACCAGTTATGATTTTAATGCACCAGTTATAATTACATGCACCAGTTATGATTTACATGCACCAGTTATCATTTACATGCATCAGTTATGATTTACATGCACCAGTTATGATTTACATGCACCAGTTATGATTTACATGCACCAGTGATGATTTACATGCACAAGTTAACATTTACATGCACCAGTTATCACTTACATGCACCAGTTATGATTTACATGCACCAGTTATGAATTTGAACCAGTTATCACTTACAGGCAACAGTTATCATTTACATGCACCATTTATGAATTACATGCACCAGTTATCATTTTCATGCACCAGTTATAATTTACATGCACCAGTTATCATTACATGCACCAGTTATGATTTACATACACCAGTTATGATTTAGATGCACCAATTATGATTTACATGCACCAGTTATGATTTTAATGCACCAGTTATGATTTACATGCACCAGTTATGATTTACATGCATAGATATATGATTTACATGCACCATTAATGATTTACATGAACCAGTTATGATTTTGCACCAGTTATAATTTACATGCACCAGTTATGATTTACATGCACCAGTTATGATTTTGCACCAATTATGATTTACATGCACCAGTGATGATTTACATGCACAAGTTAACATTTACATGCACCAGTTATCATTTACATGCACCAGTTATGATTTACATGCACCATTTATGAATTTGAACCAGTTATCACTTACAGGCACCAGTTATCATTTGCATGCACCATTTATGAATTACATGCACCAGTTATCATTTACATGCACCAGTTATAATTTACATGCACCAGTTATCATTATATGCACCAGTTATGATTTACATACACCAGTTATGATTTAAATGCACCAATTATGATTTACATGCACCAGTTATGATTTTAATGCACCAGTTATAAATTACATGCATCAGTTATAATTTAAATTTTTAATTTACATGCACCAGTAATGATTTACATGCACCAGTAATGATTTACATGCACCAGTAATGATTTACATGAACCAGTTATGATTTTGCACCAGTTATGATTTACATGCACCAGTTATGATTTACATGCATCAGTTATGATTTTGAACCAGTTATGATTTACATGCACCAGTAATGATTTACATGCACCAGTTATCATTTACATGCACCAATTATCATTTACATGCATCAGTTATGATTTACATGCACCAGTAATGATTTACATGAACCAGTTATGATTTTGCACCAGTTATCATTTACATGCACCAGTTATATAATTTACATGCACCAGTTATATAACTTACATGCACCAGTTATATAATTTAGATGCACCAACTACAATTACATAATTACATGTAACAGTTATGATTTAAATTCCCCATTATGATTTAATGCACCACTTACAAATTCACGGTTTAGATCCTTCAATTCAATTGAGCTTAGCTTTTTGTACAAATCTATGAGATTCCATTTCATGAATCTGGGGAACAGATTCGCATCCACTGGATCAATTATCTTCGTTTTCTCGCATAGACAATACTATAAAAAAATGTTAGTCAATGTTATTAACAAACCATGGATATTAATTGCAAAAAAAAAATTTGTACGCAACGTACCGGTATCAACGGAACACAACCAGAATGTTTTTCATTGTTGGATTCTATCAAGCTGCTCAATAAATTGTTTAAAATGTGTTCCGACCAATTGAGGGTGCATATTCTCTCAATATCATCCACAAGTGCAGCATAACCCCAGTTCAGGTTTGAAGATTTTGTAGCAATGAACAACGTTGCAAGTATGTACAAAACAACCAAACGAGCAACATCATTGACATCTGTAATATCCTGGCTTCCCACCTTAGAAATCAATTTCTTGTAAATTAAGCTCTTGCTCATTCTGTAATCCCGTAATTTCTCTTTCTCGGGGAAGCATCTAGTTAGGAATGTTGTACATGGGTTGTCTACCATATGCGTGTCAATGTCCTTGTTGCCATCTTTTATTCCAAAAATTACTCGAACATCACTCGTAGTAATGGTCATTCTATGCTCCCCAAGATGGAATCCTTTAGATTCCTTGTGGAAACAATCTATTATTTTCTTGATTGCCACATCCCGTTTCTTGCAATGTTTCAATTCCACCCTGTTGGCTTGAATAGCATTAACCATATGCCAAAAGGGCGTACGCTGCAACACTTGTAAATGTTCATCTCTGAGTTCAATTTTTTTCAGATCAATCACTACTGTTTGCAGGTTAGATCTGTATAATGATGTCTTATGCGATATTTTGCTAATTTCTTCCTCTGTTGGCGAGGATTCAATTGGTGCTGTAATGAAACAAATACGAGTGACATTAAATTAAACATTTCACACAATAACAATTTAGTTCATCATTACAAGCCCTAGTTGGGGGAAAAATCCGAATCAATACAGAAATCTCATTACAAACCTGAATATTTCAAGAATATACATAACATGTTTTCAGAACTCAGTAGAAAATTACAAGAATTCGAAAAACGTTATACATACCATGTTTTGTTACACCCGTGCGTCGATTCGTCTTCTTCTTCTCAGCCATTTTCTGCAAATTTTTGAGCGACTTTGGAGCCATGTCTTATCGTCTTACAGATTACGATTTTGGAATCTTAAAGGAAGTATAGTTGGATTGCGTTGGATGGAAGAGACTTTGGTATTAAAATCGAAAAGTTTTAGAAACGAAATCGAAATCGACGTAAAATGAAGTGAGAGAATTAGAATTGTGTTCAGAGTGAATGTAATGTACAGGACGTTGCAATTCGGAAGAGAAGGGTTTGCCGCCTTTGGTTTAACAGTAGTAAGGGTATATATGTATTTTTGGTCCAAAGTGGACCTAAATAGTTTAATGTTTTTTTCTTAGACTAGCTTCAACAAATTTCAATCATAATGTACCGGCCTGATTTTTTCCCTTTAATTAAAGGCTTTCATAAAGCCTCATGGGCTTAAGCCCATGATTTTAATTTAATCCTTATAATTATTAATTAAGACTCCTCTTAATTATTTAATTCATCTCATGAATTCGCTGCAACAACGGTTGACACCACGAAATCCGGATCGACGAAGTCTGGTGAGACGAATGTCGCAAGTTCGGCGTTTGGACTGTGCTGAATGTGGGAGACTGAGGATGCTAGGGGGATGGAAGTTGTTGGAGATTCCAGCAAGACATCCATGGCTTCAATCTCTGCTGCAGACGGAGCATTAGTCAGTGGCTGCTCCGCTGTACCAGAAGGAAGTGGCTCAAAGAATGGTTCGACCATAGTCTTGCTCGCAGATGGGTGATCCGGGCTGGGAACTGGAGTGGATATGTTGAGCTTCTGTCGTTGAAAATGAACAGCCAATTGAAGAGCAAGAACATCCATTTCCAGCTGAGCAATGACAGCACCATCATCTTTGGCAGTCGGAGTGTTGGCATCAAAATTTGCTTTCTTGGCTGCAATGAGCAAGTTGGCCAGTCTGAATCTGTGGTTAGCCTGGAACAAGTCTTTGCGATGAACCGTAATTCGTACGTCATCAGTCTCTGTCCCCTTAAGGACTTCTTGTTCCATCTTTTGGAGTCTTTTCAGCTTGCCGAAGAACAGATCAAAGTGGTTGATCGTTCTGTATGCAACATATTCATCAAACACCACAGTAAGCTCCTTGACTTTTTCTTCAACATCTTCCATGGCGATGTCGATTGCAGTTTGAGCGGCTGATTTGGGTTTGGAAGAGAGGGGTTCAGTGAGAATTACCTTGCCTTTGCCGGTGGGAGACGGGGTCTTGATCCCTGATTGGGTGTAGTCTCCCAATTCTGTGATAACAATGCCTTTGACCACAAGGATGGCAGAAGGAACTCGGATGGTGACTTTGGGTACAGTGGTTGGAACTGTTGAAGGTTGAGTTGAAGGTTGGGTAGCAGGGGTGGCTTTTGTTGTGGGCAAGATAGGTAGTGTTTTGATATTGATGGTTGATATGGGCTTGGTGATCTGGGTTCTTGGCTTCTTTGGAGGAGGCTTGGCTGGAGATGAAGTAGCAGACTGAGTTTCCTCGGAGTCAGTCTGGATTGTCAGTTTGCACTTGACTCGAGTTTTTCTAGCAGCAGCATGTTCTTGTCCCTTTTCAATCTTGACAGCCACCAGATCGGAAGGAGTGGGTGGAGCACTTTTGGACTTCAGTAATGTCAATCCCTTGGGGTTGAGAATTTTGAAGGGGCTTAGAGCAGACGGCTTCCCCAACTCGATGTCCAGTGTCTCCAATAGCTTGCTTAGAGGAACAGCAAAGCAGACAGCCTGTTTGGATGCGAAAACTGTTTCCAGCAGAACTCCAAACAAGATCGCGGACCAGTTCATTTTCTGTCCGGAGTAAATAGCAGCCATGGCCCGAAATTTTTCGGCAGTTACGGCGTCATAGCTTCCGGCTTTTCCCAATAGTGGCTTGCCAACAATCTCGCAGAGAACTTGGAAATGAAACAACATTTCCTTCTTCTTGAAGGATGGCTGCAGTCTATGGCCAAAAATAGATACTTTCCCCTGAAGATCGGTGATAGTGGCCTGAGGAATGTGTCCAAACTCAGTCAGTCCGGTGTTGGGAAGACCAAAGGTCTTTGACAGCGTTGACTGAGAAATGTCAAAAGATTTGCCCTTGACGGAGGTGGAGATGAACGTCTTCTGAGACACAGCATTGGCGAACAACTCTCGAATCTCTTACTCTAAACCACCGTCCCGCATTCCAGAAAGTTCCTTAATCCTGAAGATTCCAAGGATTTGAACATGGAGACCATTTCTGGATCTTTAGCCCTGTAGATTTCATTAAACTCAACAGATAGAGAGTTGTGAGTGATAGTGGCCATTTGAGTATGTAAGGAAGATTGCGAAGAAATTGGAAATATTTGAAAGTTAGAAACAGACAGCAGTAATTCGTAAAAAGTGAAATAAAAGTGAGATGTTCAGCCCGCTAAATAGGAGAGAGAAGACACGTGTCTGTATCTCGATGACTGATATTTAAGTAATTCAAAATAAACGGACAGGATGAGAGAGAGATAAGGCGGTTAAAATTCAATCAGTCCGGGCTGTTTTAAACAATTACTTTATTAAAGACTGGTTGACCAGACAGATCATGGGATAATATCAGATTTGACATAGATCGGTCTGAAAGTTCGGACCGGTCTGTGTCTTTCTGATCGTTGTATTATCGATCTGTGCCAGTATACAATCTTTAAAGCAAAAAAAGAGAGACACCTCTAAAATATCAAGATAAGTCTATTAAACCAAGAATTTGACGAATATAATTAAACTTAGCCGCAGGAAGTGGTTTGGTGAAGATATCTGCTGCTTGCTGGTCTGTTGAAATATGCTCGATCTGAATTTCCTTTTTGCCAACGTGATCTCGAATAAAATGATGTCTGATATCAATATGCTTTGTTCGAGAGTGCAAAACTGGATTATACGTTATAGCAATTGCACTGGTGTTGTCACAAAATATCGGAGATTCAACAGCTTGAATGCCATAGTCTTTGAGCTGATGTTGAATACAGAGCATTTGAGCGCAACAGCTTCCAGCGGCAAGATATTCTGCCTCAGCTGTAGATGTGGCGATTGATGTTTGCTTCTTGCTAAACCATGAGATCAATCTTTCACCTAGAAATTGACATGTTCCACTGGTGCTTTTGCGATCAATCTTACACCCAGCATAGTCAGCGTCTGAATATCCAACTAAACTGAAATTTGAATCTTTGGAGTACCAAAGACCAACGTTCTGAGATCCTTTTAAGTATTAAGAATGCGCTTAGCAGCAATAAAATGTGATTGCTTTGGATCTGACTGAAATCTAGCGCACATGCAAACTGAGAACATAATATCAGGCCTGCTCGCTGTAAGATACAAGAGCAATCCGATCAGTCCTCGATACATGGTTACTTCCACTGCTGTTCCCCCTTCGTCTTTATCTAGCTTAATTGAAGGACTCATTGGAGTTGATGCAGTTGAACAAGTCTTCATTCCGAATCTTTTGAGAAGTTCTTTGGTATACTTTGTCTGATTGATAAAGATACCATTGCTGAGCTGTTTGACTTGGAGACCCAGAAAGAGTGAAAGTTCTCCCATCATACTCATCTCAAACTGTCCCTGCATTAACTTAGAGAATTTATCGCAGAGTTTGGGGTTAGTTGACCCAAAAATAATATCATCAACATAAATTTGAACTAATAAGGTATGTTCCCCCTTAATAAATTTAAATAAAGTTTTATCCACTGAGCCGATCTGAAAATCGTGGTTCAGAAGAAATTGAGACAGAGTATCATACCATGCTCTTGGAGCTTATTTCAGTCCATATATGGCTTTATTCAGTAGATATACATGATCTGGAAATGAGTGGTTCTGAAATCCAGGAGGTTGCTCAATGTAGACTTCCTCCTGATGCTTACCATTAAGAAAATCACTCTTTACGTCCATTTGATATACTTTGCAGTCTTTAAAAGCAGCATAAGCAAGAAATATTCAGATTGCTTCAAGTCTGGCAACTGGTACAAAAGATTCATCGAAGTCAATTCCTTCTTCTTGTCGGAATCCTTGTGCCACCAGTCTGGCCTTGTTTCTAACCACAACTCCATCTGCGTCTAGCTTGTTTCTGAAAACCCATCTGGTCCAATAACAGGCATACCACTTGGCCTGGGGGTTAGACTCCAGACTTGATTTTGCTCAAATTGATTAAGCTCTTCTTGCATGGCTTTAATCCAGTTGTAATCAGTCAAAGCTTCATCAATCTTTGTGGGTTCCAGATTTGATATAAAAGCGGCATGAGTGAATTCATCCATCATCTGTCCTCTGGTTCTTATAGGTGCAGAAGGACTTCCAATTACTAGATCAGGTGGATGCCTCTTTGTCCATCGATAGCTTGATTCTGGATTATCTGGTCCAGACGGATTAATAGTATCAACATTATCAGCATCTGCTTTAACATTAGAGTTTAGAACCTCCGGATCGGCTCGATCTGGAGGAGTTCGATCTGGAAGAACTTCAGTGCCTTGATCCGGTCTATCTGGTACTTCACGTTCCGGTGGATTGTCTCTTGACCTGTTAGCTACAATCTCATCATCACTGTTAGCTTCGAGATGGATATTTTCCATCTGATTTTGAATTGATTCCTTGTTACCCTCAATACATAAAGATTCATCAAACACTACATGAACTGATTCTTCTACAGTTAAAGTGCGATTATTGAAGATGCGAAAGCTTTACTATTGGATGAATATCCTAAGAATATTCCATTATCTGATTTGGCTTCGAATGTTGTAAGATGATTCTTACCATTATTGTGAACGAATCATTTGCAGCCAAATACATGCAGGTGAGAGATAGACAGTCTGTTACCTGTCTATACTTCATATGGAGTAAGATTCAACTTCTTGTTAATCATAGATCGATTTTGAGTGTAGCATGCAGTATTTACAACTTCTGCCCAGAACTTTTGGGAAATTCCAGAATCTGCAAGCATTGTCCTTGCTGCCTCCTTAAGCGTTCTGTTCCTTCGTTCTGCAACTCCATTTTGTTGAGGAGTTCGAGCGGCTGAGAATTCATGCTTAATTCCTTGATCTTCTAGAAAGGATTCAAGATTCTGATTTGAGAATTCAGTGCCTTTGCCACTTCGAATTCTATCAATACTTGATGATTTCTCATTCTGAGTGCGTTTCAGCAGCTTGATCAACTTCGGGCCGGTCTGATCTTTACTGCCACAAAAATATGATCCATGTAAAACGTGAGTAATCATCAATAACAACAAGAGTATACCGCATTCCCCCTAAACTTGAGGAGGATTTGGCATTCTTGTTTTTGAAGGATGATCTGATCTGTTTGCCCATTTGACAAGCTTCGCAGATCTTATCCTTGGCAAAATCGATCTTGGGCAGACCGACAACTAAATCATGTTTACACAGGCTAGAGATAGTCTTGAAGTTGAGATGATTCAAGCGTTTATGCCATAGCCAGTGTTTATTATCATTATTCACGATGAAGCAATTAGGATTATCTGGTTGAGCAAAGTTCCAGTTAATCTTATATGTGTTTCCATTTCTGATTCCTACAAGCATGGTCCCACCGTCTGACGTTTTAACAGTGCAAGCGTGTTTGTGAAATTCTACAGCATAACCATTATCACATAGTTGACTTATATACTAATCAGATTGTAGCATAGATTTTCAACTAACAGCACATCATTGATAGTAATATTACCATGGACAATCTTACCCTTGCCCACGGTCTTACCCTTTGAGTTATCCCCGAATATGATTTTTGGTCTAGTACATTCTGTGACTTCAGACAGCAGCTCGACGTTTCCTGTCATGTGATGAGAACACCCACTGTCTAAGTACCAGTCTGATACTAGTTTCTTCGGTACCTGTCATCAAACATAATTACTGTTGGTAACCAATCCTACTTGGGTCCAGAACGGATTAGCCCTTTGGGAACCACACCTGAATCAGCTTAATGGCTTGTGTGTGTCTGGTGTGATGTGAGCTGATCTGTTTCGATATTGTGTGTGATGATGTGTGCGATATTGAGGCCTTTGATTCTTATAAGGTAATCTATATCTTCGTTGAACTGGTTTTGAGTTATAGTAGTTGGATGGTCTTCCTTGCCTTAGATCTTGCACCTTTAGGTTTGGTCTGATAGACACAAAGCTTGGTGCCTTTTCTTTGGCTTGGTTAACATATCCAATTCCTTTTCTCAAACCTTGATCCCCGAAGGAGACTTCCGTTTTGAATTGTAGGCGCTTCGGTTTCATATACCATGCTGGATCTAACAAATATCATCTGTTTGATTTTGTTCTTTACCAGCAACGATTCAGATTCATCTTTGGTGCAATCATTGATATCAAAGCCTATGCCGGTGATGTCACCGACATTTCTTTGTACCTCTTGCAATTCTTCCAGTGATGCTCTTGATTTTGTCCATGTTTTGAAAATATGAGAAAGCTTAGCATTTTGTGTGCTAATTCTCTTGTTTTCTTCATGAGCTGATCGTAAGAGATTTTCAGCTTGTTCAGCTTGATCTGTAGATTATTGCACTCACCTAGCTCAGAGCAGCTTGGTTTGATGTGCTCAACTATTTGATCATTGGCTTTAGTTTTAGTTTTCTCAAATGATTCAGCTAAAATTCTATAATCATTAGCCATGTCTTGCAGTGCGGACATAAGCTCTTCACGTGTGAATTCATTTGAGTCAAGATCGAATACCTCGTCTGTTTGACTCATTTCTTCGTCTGCCATTAGACATTGAATATCCTCTTCGCTTTCGCTGGATGAATATTCGGAGCTTTCTGAATCTGAGTCAGTTGATCCCACTTGCTGTTACCTTCCTCTGCTACTAGGACCTTTTGGGACTTCCCATGATGATTTTTGTGATCTTTGTAGTGCTTCTTCTTCTTGTCATCATGATGCTTTTCTTTTCGTTCATCTTTCTTCGGTCTGGTGCAATCTGCAATCAAGTGTCCGGTCTTA
The DNA here is from genome assembly GCA_907163345.1 of Haberlea rhodopensis. Lineage (NCBI taxonomy): Eukaryota > Viridiplantae > Streptophyta > Magnoliopsida > Lamiales > Gesneriaceae > Haberlea > Haberlea rhodopensis. The sequence continues at coordinate 8,534 of CAJQUN010000636.1, read as the reverse complement.
CCACAATTGTAGCAAGCCTGATCATTAACAACATCGTCTTTTCTAGATTTATAGTGATGAGAAGATTTGAGATTTCGTTTATTTTTAGACATGAATTTACCAAATTTCTTGATAAATAATGACATAACATCATTACTTATCTGTTCGATAGATCGGTCTATTGAGGGCACCGTCTGGTCTGGAATGGCTTGCCAGTGCTTTATTTGGTTGAGAGATGAATGGCTCTGCTTCACCTCTGGTGATCAGTTCAAACTCATACGCCTTAAGATCTGCGAACAGATCATGAAGTTCAACTTTGTTAGATCTTTAGACTCCCTCATTGCAATAGTCTTGACATCCCACTCTTTTGGCAATGCTCTCATTACTTTTAGAGCAATCTCTCTATTAGAGTATTCCTTGCCCAGACCATTTAGTTCATTGATAATACCAGTAACTCTTTCATCAAACTCGTTTAGAGTTTCTCCAATCTTCATTTTTATGCTCTCAAATTTTTGTAGAGCAACAGTCAGCTTGTTTTCCTTAGTCTGGTCGTTCCCTTCACATAGCTGTGCTATCTTCTCCCAAATTTCTTTAGCAGTTGAGCACATTTTGATTTTACTGAACATATTCTTGTCCAACGTCTTGAAAAGATGTCTTTGGCAACGTTGTCCAGATTTGCTTTCTTTCTTTCTTCATTCGTCCAGAGGGATCTGTCCTTTTCGACCATTTGGGGTTCACCACCAGAAATGGCGGCTGCTGTATTGACTTTCAGAATTTTCATTGGTCCATCAGTGATGACGAACCACATGTCGTCATCCTGTGCTGCTAGATGAGCTTGCATTCTGATTCTCCAATCATCATAGTCTTCTTTTGAGAACATAGGAATCTTGTTGAATGATGCCATCAGTCCAAGTATCTTTGATGATTAAGACGACCTGCTCTGATACCACTTGTTCGGATCGGTCCGGAGTGTTTAGAGGGGGGGGGTGAATGAATACTCCTTTAAAATAAATCCTTTTTTATTTCTCTCGGGTTAGTGAAAGAAATCTAATTCTTAATCAACTTTTCTGCAAGACAGACCACTGAATATTTTAGTGCAGAACGGTCTGTTCTTAGACTAGTAAGAACGGCTCGATGGCTTGAAGAGTTATAACGAGTGCAGAATGATAAAAGACAGAATATGTTTCTGGAAGTTCGAAGGTGGTGTAATCCTTCTACGTCTCCCCTTCTTCCCAATTAAGGAAGGATTCCACTAGAAGACTTTGATTTATACAATCCTGTTGTACAAACCCGATTCAGCTGTATTTACCTCACTACCAGACTGAAACTCCTAGTCTCTCGATCTGTTCAGACACACACTGTCTGACATTTACAATTGATTCTCACTTCTCTATCTTAGTAAAGAATACAAAAGATAGACTAACTTTGTCTATGCACACAATGATCCTGAGATGATCAAATATTACAATATGCGTGTGCTTATGAAAACTTTCGGCTCAAGAATATTGGACTCGTAAGCTTGTGCTGTTTTGCTTTCTTTTCGTTTCTTGATTGATCAGTCAGTCTTCTTGAGCTTTTTAGTTGCATCCTTATATAGTTGATTGTAAACTCTGAATAAGTTACAGTCTTATTCTTTAGGCACTTGCCATTCTGGTTCATGCTTTCGGCGACTGTCAGGTAAGCTCTTCTTTGTCTTCTTACCGTTTACGGTAACATTAAATGCTTCAATAAATAGCCGTTAATGATTCGGACTGAAGAGCAAAGCTTATTCAACCTTGTCTGCTCTGATCTGATTAGTGTTGAGATCGATCTGAAGCTTCGATCTGGTCAGGCTGATGTTCATCGATCCGTTCTGATTTTTGCGATAGACCATATCAGCTTGATCTGCTTTGAGCATCGATCTGGTCAGACTGAATTCCATCGATCCGTTCTGATTCGTTTTGTCATCTTTAAAATCCGGACACAATATAATTGCACCATTTAACTCAATTACAAGTTTTAAAAAAAAACTCAATTACAAGTTTATAAACTCGAATATATCAAAATATCTTCAGGTTTGTTAAGATTTTAAGCCAACTCACCAACCAAAATCTTCCGATGCCTATGAGTTCTGCAGAACTGGTGTCAACCGGGACAACTCATTTGGTTCTTGCTTATTTCTTGCGAGAATTTGAATTATATTATCTTGTTCCTTCCAAATATTTCTTGTATGGGTGGTTCAGATTGTGTTTGCAGGATTTGACTAAGAAACAAGAAAAATAAATGAAGAAGATGAAGAAGATGAAGAGAGAAATGAGAAGATGATCGATCGTTATTATGTTGTGTGTGTTTGTCATGTGTATGTATGTGTTAGATAATTTCTATGCATTTGTATGTGTGTTAGATGGTTTATTCTGTGTGTGTGTTAGATATGCTTTGTTTGTATATATTGTCAAGTGTATGTGTTGTGGGTATATATATTTACACTTATCTTATCGTAAGTAAAAAAATGTGCTATGATTCGAATACATTTATTTGTAATCTATGTTTTGATCATTCGAGTTTTACGTCGTCAAATCTAAATTACTTAGGGTTTATATCACATGTTGATTATCATTGATTGCAATTATTATGAGGATGATTGTTGGATGATAGTAACGATTTTGGGGAGAACAATAGAAACATGTCACATGTACTATCATATGATTATAAAAATTTGAGTTGCACCGTCTAAGGGTATTTTTTTTTTTAAAAAACAAATTTTTTGCATTAAAATTTTTTTGGAAGGTGCAGGTGCCCCCATCCCCTGTCTGTGTCTTTGGCTAAGTTGTTAAAAGTAATTACTCAAGTGGAGGTTAAGAGTTCAATTCTACATCAAAATGCATCTATTTTAAATTAAAAATAATTTTAAAAAAATAAAAATAAAAAAACCCATTCCGGGTTTATAAATTAGGAACCGTAACCGACCCGCCTATAAACGAACATGTTATTGTTCCGGCCAATCAAATAGGGTCAACAAGTAATCGGCCTTTGACCCGATTACAGGTCCAAAGAGGCCATGATTTTTTTTAAAACTGTGGCCATGTTTACCTTAAAGCAATTTTCATCCAATTATCTCATAAGATAAATGTGATTAATTGGGGTGTGCAACAAGCTTGGCATAATTTTTTTCTTGTAAAAAAGTTGAAATTTCAACTCAAAATATGCTAAATGGGAGTCCAAATTTCAAATTATAAGAGGTTTTGACTTCTGGATAAGGTTTTTTTTTTTCTTTTTATCGGAAGTTTTATTAATACCAGTTTATAAGAATTTAGTTTCAAATCATAACTTTTAATTAATTGTAAATTTTATCACATATTTTTATTATACCTCTTTTATTAATTGATTCAAGTGGAAAATAATCTCGTACAATAAAAACACTTACAATATTAGTTCCAAACTTTTATTATTATATCCTAAAAAAATTAATTTTTAACAAAGATATCTTACATAAATCTTTTTAACAAATATAATCCAACATAAATTATTTTTTAACAAGAATTACCAAAATCATATTTTAATGGAAAACAAGTTTTTTGGACTATTTTTGTAAAAAACAATTTCTACGACCACATTTTTAATGAAAAACAAGTTTTATGAACTATTTTTGTGAAAAAATAATTTTATGAGATTATATTTATTTGTTATTAAAATTTAAGAAAGACTATTATCTTTATCAGGGCTATTGTTGTGATTTATCGTTTATTTAATAAAAAAATAATTTGTCAAAATTGAAGTATATATATTTAATAGTCCATTAACACATAAATCGAATAGGTTCACCCGACCATCTCTAATGAAAAAATAAAATTATAAAACATCTAAAACCCTAAATCCTTCATCAAAGAAAACCTAGAAGCTTCCACTCTCTTCTGATATATTTATTCCGATAACAGAGTTTCACACAAATTTGCTTTAGCTACAAGAAAATTGGACCTGTTTAATCCAAGCAATGGCGAAAAGGTTGATCCCAGCTCTCAACAGAGTCCTTGTGGAAAAAATCCTGCCTCCCTCCAAAACAACGGCGGGCATTCTCCTGCCAGAAAAATCATCCAAGGTACTCTGATTTCCTTCTGTGTCTCTTCTGATTTTATCTTCTTTTAGTGTCAGTTGATGCATCCGTGATGCGGGTTTTGGTTTACAGTTGAATTCTGCGAAAGTGGTTGCAGTTGGACAAGGGCTGCGCGACAAATCTGGGAATATCATCCCAGTTGCTGTTAAGGAAGGTGACACTGTTCTCTTGCCTGAGTATGGTGGAACCCAAGTCAAATTGGGTGAAAAAGAGTAAGTTTTATAATAAATTTGTTCCTTTTCCGGTTTTGTTAGCTGGGATTGTTCTTCAAGCTCATATTCATCGTATACACAAACCCTTGACACGATCCAATGGGTTTTGATTTCTACTTTGAATGGTGAATGTTTGTTTATTCGGGTTCAGGTACCATTTGTACAGGGATGAAGACATCTTGGGGATTCTTTGCGATTGAATAGTAATCATGTTTGTTTTGGAATTGGCGGATTCAATTTTTCTGTTGAGCTTGGTTTGATTATGATGTTTCCAGTTGTGCTACTTGTTGATTATGCGAGCTAATGAGTAATGGGGAATTTCTACTTTTGATGCAAAATGTGTTTTGATTGTTCAATGGTTTTGTCCTTTTGCTCTTTGCCTTGTTTTACCTTTTGTTTTCCATCTGATTTCGCAACCCCTTTCGACATGAGGTGTTGAGCCACAAGTACGATGTGTTAACAACACTGGATCATGATTTCGCAGCAAAGCTGAGTACCTAGAAAATCACTTACTACAAATCTGTAGATGCAAGCGTTGCGATTTAGCATGTTTTGATCCGGATAGTGATTTAACTGGTGATAATTTGAGGTATTTTGGCTGTGGTTTGAAAGCTTGGTCGTGAAGGGTAAGCCAGCATCAAATGGCCCGAATGCTTTACGAAAATGTTATTCTGGAGCAATTATTGTTCCCACAAAGCTCGGTAGTTTGTTTAGTGGTGAGTCAACACTGTCGAATGAGTTGAAAAACAGATTATTCACAATTTGGTAAATAGTTTAACTATCATAATCAAAAACTTGGATCACAGAATCTTCGGATTCGTTTTCAGCCTCATTCTCCAACATTTTTGGCATCTTCTCAATGCCATTACCATTCATATCATCTGATTCACTGCAAAGTACATCGATTTTCTACAGCAACTCCTGATATCCAACAATCAACAGCGAAGTAAGAAATATATCCTGCAAAGTACAGCTTCTCACAGTTCTGTATAGAGATTCCATAGGATAAAATGTCATAAAAAGATCAAAAAGCAATAAAAATCTTGCAATCACATGATTCCATAACTCTTCAAATAGCAGCATTTTAAAATTTTATCCTCAAACTTCCATACACCGAAAAAATTAAAAATAGCACAAGAAAGTTCATGTTCTGGCATATAGAAAAAGACATTTAAGATTTTAAATCATGAAGCTATAAGAATGAGAAACTTTCCATGAGCCAAGAACCATGTTAGAATTATGATTTGGTCACTAATCAGGCCAAATCAATTGCTAAATCAAATTAACACTCTTACACGAGAAATTAGATCAATTTCTCTCTACTTCTTTTATCGGAAAGTGGAATATTTTAACAGTTTGTATAGTAACAGAAATCCAATTTGCAGTTTCAATCTTCAAATTTATTTCTCCACCAAACCAAACTGAACAACAGAATTACACAAACCAAAATTCACAGGATAGTTCAAACAATCAATCTACCTGTGCTACAAGAAACTGCAACTTGAAATCAACTTTGACTTTGTTATTGTCGATCCTCCACGGCTCCCACTTGAATCTCTCCAGCATCCATTAATTAAATGCGAGAATGTAGTGATCAGAGGTCATAGTGGATCTTTTATTCGAGAACTTCTTCAACCACAAAGTATAAAGGAGAACGTTACGGTTCCGAGGATGAGATGCTGCTCTATTAATTTGAGCCAAACAAAGGATGTACTCAGATTAATTAGCACATCCCATTTTTATCAAAATGTTACATAGGTTGAAGGATTATGCAAATACTCAAACATCGAGATAATGTGAACTTTAAGGTCATAACTGTCCAGGCTTTGTTGTTGCTCTCGTATTCTCCTCACTCTCATCAACACCTAAGGCAGCCAACATCTGAAGTGTTGCTATATCTCCAATCCAATGTTTTCTGGGACCTCCTTCAGTTTGCCACACCATCGAGTACTCAACCTCTCCAGGCATGGAAAATTGTTGCTTTCAACTATCCAGTCATCCAGTTCTATGTATGCCAACCCCAAGTGCTTTAAACTTCAGTTACTTCTCTTCCCACAGACTATTCACTCCCTGGTTTCAACACTTCAAGATTTGGCAAGAAACCAACGATGGACATCTATTCCCTGGGAATTTTACAACGGCTCGAATTATCTTTTTTAGATTTTGGGGAAATCTGCAAAAGTGCAGCTCACGATGGATTGCATTCAACTCAAAATTCAGCTCTTCGAGTTGGTGTAGGTAGACAAGATTGTTGATGCAGTATGTTGAAAGTTCATGACGGAGCCAAATAACTATTACCCTCAATTTCTTTAGATTCGGAAGCCTTGCAATCACTTCCTTGATGAACACTAAATTCGAGACATGAGGAGTTTGCAGGATATGTAATTTGAATGGTTGTCACCAAGTTCTTCATGGTCAAGAATGGGTGAGATGAAGCCGCTGTTCAATACAAGATGCCTCAATTGTCATCTTCCAGATCTCCGATGGCATAAACAGGTAGCATCTCGGAAAAAACGAATGGTCTCAATATTTTGAACTTGGAGATTGTAGCAGGAAAGAAGCGGTCAGTGAAGTATGCATAGGTGAAAGCAAGGTACCTCCAGTGAACTAGGTTCAGTGATTTCATCAAGGAAACTATCAGAGCTCCATCAACCACCCTGACGAGCGAAAGCATTGAAATGAATGACGGTAAGCCTTGCATATAGAAATAAAATATAGAAGAGAACAGAAGTATGGGACGCAAAAATCAGCTGGACGAGAGGCCACACTTACTGAAAGGCGTTGCATATTTGGGATCTCTGCATGATTAAAAGTATTAGTATACTAGTATCTATAGCGTTGAAGAACTTCTGTTCGTGGCCTTTTTTGATGCTCAACTCCCTTAAGACATCATCGATGCTGCAAAATCTGATTCTGCCATTAGACCTCCTCCTATTGACCAAAACAAGACTTTTATCAACAAGATCTTCCAAATTCTTTTCTGCCACCTCTTCCAAGCTTTTCAATCTTGCAGGTTTTAGAAAACCCTCAGCAACCCATAACTTGATGAGTTTGTTAATGGGTATCCTACCATATTATGGAAAAATTCCAATGTACAGGAAACACGCTTTCAGATGATGAGGAAGATTGTTGTAACTTAACGACGTACGGCGAAGAACTCATCGTCATTTATAGCTATGCTTCATTAATATTTCTAGCAACACTGTACCAATAATCCATAGTCTTATTGAGCTTGAGGAGTCCTGAGATCACCACAATTGTGAGCGGAAGTCTTTTGCCATTCCTTTATTATTCCACTAACTGTTAAGTCCATACACCTTTATGGTTGCCTGATCATGTTATGAGATGATGGGATTATTATTCACGGGTGGTGTTAGACGTGAATTTGGGGGAACAAAAGTTGTGGGGAAATAAAGAGAGAGCAACGAAAACAGCCACCTTTTTACCAGAAAATAACTTAAAACTTCCTTCTTTTTTTATTTATCAAACTCAATCTATTTATAATTGATAATCCAATCCGTAATATAAATCAAAATACTAAGAAATCAATCTTAAATAAACATCAAATAAAATTCATATCTTAACCAAAATATCAAACATCAATCTTAATAGGATACCAAATTCTAATAATTAATAAAAATATGAAAATAATGTTCTTCATTATTTTCAGAACTCTGCTGCCACATCTAACAACCTGTTGGATTAAGGTGTTAGAATAAATAAGATCAGATATGATATCCAGCGATTAGAATCAGAGAACCAACAACTTTCAAACACAAACCTTGTTGTGATGATAACACAACTACCATTATAGTAATTGAGGAATGCCCCTTCTTACATGATCCCAGACTTCACCATGCCAGAATCATCCAATACAATGAGATATCTCCTGTTTCTTAAAATTTGTATAACGTTCAGTAACATCACATCTCCACACGTCCCTCTGTTGGTCCTTGTTCGGAAATCTATCCAAAGATTTTTCATACTGTTGATTTTTCAAAACAGTATGAAACATATCCAAAGATTGATCTGAACTAAACGACCACATCCTTAAAAAAACATATTCAAGTTACATCGTTAACACTACATTACTTACCGAGCTCAGAGGAGGTTGAGCTCCGACTTCTCGGCACTTAGAATTTTAAAGTTACACATTTCATTTTTTTCTTTTGAAAATAAGATTTTACATTTCTTGACTACCCGTCTCATGCCTTTGATGCTTTCATTGGACTTTAGAGATTGCTAGTCAACTA